>JBBPBX010007115.1:0-66200 GCA_038048925.1 Garcialebias charrua | reverse complement strand
CCCCCTCTTACAATGCTGTTATTGCTAGCATCACTCAGCCCTCTGTGAATAGCAAACAACCATCAGGGTGCTAACGATCCATCGTTAGGCTGATGGTCCTCCTTGATCATGTGAGCAGCTGGTTTCAGGCTGTCAAAGACGAAACGTTTCTACAATTTTTTTGCTTTGTTTTGTTTTTTGAATGTCCAGAGGACCAAATTTACCTTTTTTGGATTTTTCTACCTGGATTATTGAGCATACATCAGGGTATTATTAGGCTGTTTAAAGATGTATTTCCCTTAATTAAAATCACACTTTCATCTGCTTAAATGGTCTCTAATAAATGGTTGTGTACCACAGCGCCTGTAATTAAACCTTTACTTAAGAAACAACCTTGACTCAGGAATCCTAGCTAATTATAGACCTACTGCTGTATATCTAATCTAACTTTTATCTAAAAATTTCTAGAAAAAATAGTTGCTGGTCAGTTGCGTGATAATCTGCAAAGAAATAATCGGTTTGAAGAGTTTCACTCAGGGTTTAGAGCTCACCATAGCACTGAAACTGAACTGGTGAAAGCTACTACCAGTAATTATATGCTCATGGCCTCTGATAATGGACAGGTGTCTACACTGGTCCTGTTAGACCAGTGCTGCATTGGATGCAACATTCCCAACAGAGCATTTCGCTCTTAGACTGCAGGCTTACCGGTACTCACGGTTCCTCGAGTTTCCAAAAGCAGAATAGGAGGAAGATCTTTCAGTTATCAGGCTCCTCTCTTGTGGAACCAACTTCCAGTTTCTGTCTGTGAGGCTGACACATTGTCTAGTTTTAAGACAGGACTTAAGACTTTCTTTTTCATAAATCCTATAGGGTTGACTTGTTATGCTGCCATATTAGACATTTCCTTAAAAACGATTTGCTAAAATTGAACAGTTTCATTTGATATTATTTCTATCTTAACATGTGATTCTTGACCTGCCATTGTGTATCTGTTCCTCCTTCCTGTTCTTCTCAAACCCAGCCGGTTGAAGCAGATGGCCACATGAGCCTAGTTCTGCTAAAGGTTTCTTCCTCATGAGGGAGTATTTTCATCCCTCTGTTGCCTTTGTGCTTGCTCAAGATGAAAATTCTGCGATGGAGTTAAATTCAAAGCAGTCTGCTCCTCAGATAGTTTTAACTTTTTTTTTTTTTTAATATATATATAGGAATGTTTTTGTTCAGTGCCCTGAGAGGACTTTTGCTGTGACTTGGTGCTATATAAATAAACTGAACTGAATTGAATTAAACAGGATCATATGACTTCTATTGGTTCTGGTGCAGGATTTTAGTATTGCAAGATTGTCTTCCAAAAGTGGGCCTTGGGGGGGAAGGGGGTGGGAATTACCACCCTATTTATTATTATTATTCTTTTTACACCTCTTCCCTCGTTTCTCTTTTCTTATCTGTAAGAAAAAAAAACTGAGGTACATTTGCTGTAACTGCTCATGTTCTTCAGGGTTGAGGACAGAAACGACTCCATGAAGAAAAAGGTTCGCCGCTACGTCAAAGTTTTTTCCAAGGAGGATGAGAAGGACAATGAGGAGCAGGAGAAGTCTGACCCCTCGAAGGAATCCTCGTTCCTTCGATCTAAAACCAGTGAAAGCAGGATCCAGACGGCGCGGGCCAGCTGGAAGATGATCCGTCACAGCACTTTGGGTTTGGACATGGAGCAGTGGAGCGAGCCAGAAGAGAACCGCAAAGTCCAATATGTGTAGTGTTTATATATGTGTTTCCTGTCCCTTCTTATCAACTGTGCAATTATCCCTGCAGTATTAAGCTACAGTATAGAGGAAAAAAAGTGTTATTTTTATAGCAGTGTATCATAAGATGTAGCAGCAATATATGCAGGGTTAGAGAGGTAGAACTTGTCATGTAGCTGCTCAAGTATCTATGTAAAAAAAAAAAAACCTTTAAGACTAAATTACTGACTTTTATTTGGATTTCAGATGGAAAAGAAATCATTCAGTACACATGATTGATCTGTCATGATTCCAGATCAACAGGAAAATACACAGAAAGTAAAGCAAATTAGCCTTTGTTAGGCTCATCTTATCTGATAGACAGTTTTCTTTGTGGATACTGACAGGAGCACAATATGGGAAAACAAATGATTTTCTGCATTATTGAAAAGTTGAAGTGGAAATGCTTGATCAGGAAACAGGGATGTGATCAGAGATGCTGCTGGCAGATGAAATATGTGGTGGCCCAACAGGAAGCTCTGTCCCAGTTCATCTCTGCTGGATCCTCACTGCTCAGAAGGGCACAGTCTCCATTTTGGGTGGATTTAGCCCAGAAACTGTGAACAAACAGGAAGACGAGGAGTCTTAAATGCTGTTCTGTTGTTTCACAATGCTGTTTTTATTTATTTTTACCAGTAGTAAGGCAGAGGTAGAAAATATCTCTTGTGTTGCAAGAGGAACCAAACCCAAGGCAGAAAAAGTTAAAATAAAATCAAGTTTTATCTTTCTGGGTTAGAACAAGTTCAACAAAGAGCAAAATGAAGTTGTTCTTTTATATTTCAAGAAACCAGATACTGTATTCACTAATTTAGATTAGATAACTTTTACTGATTGGCCTTTTAAAAATGTATATGAATCATCTTTTCAGTGCCCCGAGACAACTTCTGTTGTGACTGAATTTACTTTGTATTTAAACAATCCACATGGAACAATAGAACAAAATGCTGGATCTACTGGTGGTAAATGAGTGAAATGAGGCTCAGGCCAGCTGGCTGGCTGGATGGTAAACCAGAATAAGGCTTAAAAAGATGTTAGAAATTAAAATATGTTTTGTCTATTTTTACCCTCTACTGAAGGCCAGAAACATTAATATTTTTGCCCACGTGTGTGTGTGTGTGTGTGTTTGTTCATACCATTAGTAATACATCTCATTATCCAACAATAATCTTTATTGAAGCTCATGGGGAGTGATCCCTTGGTGTACATCTACAACAGATCCAATTCAAGATGGCCACAACAGTAAACTGACCTCAAAAACACCAACACGGCTACTCAGTCAGTTTAAAAGCTACTAAGCTAAAAGTTGGTGTGGTAGCACAAAGTTATTTTTCAAAATATACTTTGAGGTCTACACATTTCCCAACAAATTTACTTAAAACATTGAAATAGCTATTTGTCTGTTAGCAAATAAAACCTCATGAACCACTAGATCTTGGTGAATCTATCATAAGGTAATTATTAGCTGTAAATCTAAAATTCGTTAGCATTTAAAATAAGCTACATTAAATATGGCCACCACAGCTAATTGACCTTAACAAATACAAAAATATTTATAACTGTTTACAAATCTTTTTCTTTTGGCTCTTCCCTTTTCACAGCGAGTCATCCTCCTCCATCTCACTCTGTCCTCTGCATCCTCTGTCCTCACTCCAACTGCCTCCATGTGCTTTCTAACTGCATCCATATATCTCTTTAAATCTCCTCTTTGGCCTTTTTTTTTTTTTTACACACTGTCCCTCTTCTGGACATGTCCAAACCATCTTAGTCTGGCCTCTCCATCTCCCCGTTGTTCCACCTGTGTTGTACCTCTGATGATCTCATTCCTAATCTTATCCATCTTGTCATTCCTAAGGAGAACCTCAACCTCTTCATTTCTGCCACTTCCAGTTCATTTTCCTGTCTTTTTGTCAGTTTCGCTGTCTCCAAACCATACATCAGATCACAATGTCATCTGCAAACATAGTCAATGAGGATTCCTGCCTGACCTCATCTGTTAGTTGATCAGCAGAGCAAACAAGAAGGGGCTCAAAGCTGATCCTTGATGCACTCCCACCTCCACCTTAAAGCTATCTGTCACTCCTACAGAACATCTCACCACTGTCCTGCTGTCCTCATACATGTCATGTACCAGTCTAACATACTTCTTTGCCACTCCAGAGTTCCTCATGCAATACCACACCTCCTCTCTTGACACCATGTCATATGCTTTTTCTAAATCCACAAACACATAATGAAGCTCTTTCTGACCCTCTCTGTACTTCTCCATCAGCATCCTCAAAGAAAATATGGCATATGTGGCACTCTTTCTTTGCCTGAAACCATACTGCTGATCACATGTAGTCACCGCTCACCTAAGTCTAGCTTCCACAACTCTCTCCCACATCTTCATTATGTGGCTCATCAACTATTTTCATTCTTTCAACCTTCAGGTAAATCTCATTGAGCCTCGTGGACTCATTTACAAAAGCGACCTGCTAAAAACTAAAGAATGATGAACAGCAATGGTAGAATTTCTTTAAACAAACTTTAAACTTAATTCCCCTGTAGTTGCTACAACTCTGTACATCACCCTTGTTCTTAAAAATGGGCACCAGCACACTTCTTCTCCATTCTTCAGGCATTTTCTCACCCTCAAATACGCCATTGAATATTTGAGTCAAAAACCTCACTGCCATCTCTCCAAGACATTTCCAAACCTCCACTGGTATGTCATCAGGTCCTACTGCCTTCCCCTTCTTCATTCTTTTCAGAACTTGTCAAACTTCACTCTCACAAACACTTCCCCCTTCCTGGTCCACAGTTTCTATGACCTCTATGCTTCTTTCTCTTCCATTCTGTTCATTCACTAGTTCCTCAAAATAATCCTTCCATTTTCCCGTCACAGTCTCCTCACTTGTTAGAACATTAGCATTCCTGTCTTTAACAAGCCTAACCTGTTGCTCATCCTTTCCAGCCTGATCCCCATGTCTGCCAATCGGTACGAGTCCTACTCGCCCTCTTTTGTATCCAGTCTCTCATACAACTCATCATCTGCCTTCTGCTTTGTATTTGCAACCTCCATCTTTGCTCTACATTGCATCTCCTTATATTCCTGTCTCCTCTCTTCAGTCCTCTCATATTTCTTCTTGGCTAATCTCTTTCTTTGAATAGCTTCCTGCACTTCACTATTCCACCACCAGGTTTCCTTATCATCCATTATCTGTCCAGATGAAACACATACCTTCTAGCCTGGTTAAAACCACACCCTGTCCTTCACTTCGCTTCAGACTAGGGTCTGGGACCTCTCCATTTTAAAACGATTCTTGCTGGAGGCGTTGGCCTCTGCTGAGGAACAAAACCATTGGATATTTTGAACAGGGAAAGCATTCTGCTCCCTCCCCTCAGAGCCACCCCCCGTGCTCTGGTGAACTTGACAACTGCTCCGCCTCCTGCAGCAGCTTTTCTCTTGCTGCCGCGCTGGAAATTCTGTGTTTATATGTTAATAAAACGTTTTAATAAAATACAATAAAACCATGGATCGCTGGTCCAGCTCACCAGAAGACCAGAACATCTGATGGGACTCGGTCAGCAACGTAAAACCCGAGTTTAATTCTCGTGACAGCCATTTCCTTGTTCATTTCAGCGGAGGGAGAGAAGGAGGAGGGCGCGAGCGATCACTTGACTTTTGGCCCAAAAAACAAAAGAAAACTCCAGATAAGGGATTAAGAAGGGGAAATTAATAAATTTGTGTCACATATAAAACAGTTCTGCATCGCTTTGAATGAGAACATGCCGGTGCTCGCTGACTGCGCGCTGGCAGAGCCCTTTTATAGGGCTCTGCGCGCTGGGACAGGTGGGGGCGTGGGTTAGGGTCCAAAACTCCGTCCCTTCTGTTCTCTGATTGGTCCGAACAAAAATCTACCGGAGAAATGGTTGTTAATGAGAGAAGTCCCAGACTGTGCAGTGAAGGGAAATGAGAATTGAGCGGAGCTGTGCAGGAAGGCGAGGGCCAGGCTACATACCTTCCTACCGGTCTCTATAATTACTGTTGCTGTAGTAGCCCAGTCATTTGGAAGCTCTTTCTTACCACCCAGAGCCTTTAACAGCTCCTCCCTGAGTTTCTCACAACATTCTTCCTTCTTCATCTTCCACCATTTGGTCTTCTTCTCTGGTTTTACTCTTTTTCTCTTCTTCACAACAACAGTCATTCTACACACAACCATCCGATGCTGTCTGGCCACGCTCTCCCCTGCTACAACCTTACAGTCTCCAATCTCCCTCAGGTTTCCTCTTCTACACAGAATGTAATCGACCTGTGTACTCCTTCCTCCACTCTTATAGGTCACTCTATGTTCCTCCCTCTTTTGGAAATAGGTATTGACTATAGCCATTTCCATTCTCTTGGCAAAATCCACCACCATCTGTCCTTCCTGGTTTCTTTCCTTGACCAAACCTACCCATCACTTCTCATCTCCTCTGTTTCCTTCACCAACATGTCCATTCTGGTCTGCTCCGATCACCACTCTTTCCTCCCTGGGAATACTCTCTATCACTTTATCTAGACCCTTCCAAACTTTCTCTTTCTCCTCCACATCACATCCAACCTGTGGAGCATAGCCACTGTCAACATTTTGTACCAGCATACCAGACCTTCTACTTCTACCTTCAGACACATCACCCTATCTGACACTCTTTTCACCTCTATTACCGGTACATTTGCCAACTCCTCCTTCAGGACCACTCCTACTCCATTTCTCTTTCTATCCACACCATGGTAAAACAGTTTGAACCCTGATCCAATACTGCGAGCCTTGCTGCCCTTCCACTTGGTCTCTTGGACACAAAAAACATCTACCTTCCTTCTCTGCATCATGTCATCCAGCTCTCTACCTTTGCCTGTCTTTGTCCCCACATTTAGAGTGTCCACCCTCAGTACTACATCTTGACTTTCCTCCTCTCCCTCTGTCTCCTGTCCTGACACGTTTCCCTCCTCGTGGTCTTCGACTAACAGGAGCACAATTTCCACCGGCACCCTGTTTGTCAACAGCATCGGTGTGGATCATTGTTAACCCAGACCTCAACCCCTCCAGTATAGTGTTGCTTGGATGAACTCGCATGTTAGTCTTGTCAAAAGTGTTTTGCACTGGGTGCCCTCCTCGACACAACCCTTACCATTTACCTGGGCGTGGGACCGCCACAAAAGATGCACTGGCCTGTGCTCCTTAAGGGCAGGTTCAGTTTGCAAATATTGAACTAAATTTTGTTCCCTCCATTCTTAGAATGAAATAATTTTAGTTAAATTCTCTAACATGAAAGGCAGTGAGCAATATGAATTACTTCAAAGAATGCTAGGCCTTTAATTTAAGGTATATCCCAAGAGTCACCTCTGTTCTAGCTGTTTGTTGTCGACCCAGTTCCAGGCATTGTTGTCGTGTCTCAGTCCAATCCAGTATTTCACATTCCCATGGTTAGTTAGAAAATTCTGAAGGAGAGATCTCAGGTGAAATTCAGACAAAAAAAACACCATAAAAGGTTTGAACTGAACAAACTGCAGAGTTCAAGCGCTCTTAGACTAACCTGGACGCTACGAGTGGTGATGACAGCCAGAGATCCACCACTGGAGCTGCAGTTCTTCTGACTCTCATCCCACGTCAGCCTGGTGGTGGACAGGAAGAAACACGATTTGCCGAAGGGGATCCAGCCTTTGGAGCACAGCTGACAGTTGAGATCTGGAAGAAAAGTGAGCTCAAGTTCAGTCAAGTCCACAAGGAAGGACTGAAACAAAAACACCAAGAAATTAAAAAGTTCAAAACTCTTTTTTATTTTCATTCCTGTGTATTTAGCATGTTCTGACTCACAGAAACCACCAAATATATATATATACAGTACAGTATAATATATTCAAGAAGGAAATCATGCTGGGTAAGTCCAGAGACTGTCAGTAAATTACATGAAAACTTTCTTACGAAAATAGATTAACATAAAATAACTTCCTCAGATATTTTTTTAAAATTATTATTATTATACCTCTGTGAAAGCTACAAAAGCAGAACTATCTATAAATGTGGCAATTAAGAAAGTATCAAATTTTATTTTATTTTTGCACTTTACTTTTTGCAGCTTCACACTTACAATTGTTTTGCATCTGCTGGCACTTCTGGATGGGGCAGGAAGGAGATCCTGACTGGACTAGAAGATAAAAAAAAAACAAGACAGTGGTAGTAATGTGATCCTAGAGCTTTTTTTGTTTTGATGCCTCTGCTTCAGAGCTGCAGACAGGTGGGGTTTGTTACTCACGTTTCATGCTGAGGAAGAAGATGACCAGCAGGAGCAGAAAGCAGAGCCCAGTCAGAAGCAAACAGCCCAAACGGTACAGACGTTCCTTTCCTTCAGTCTGTTTCCCTGAAAGAGGAGAACAACAAGCAGGCCATCAGTGAGCACAACACAGACCACCATGAGGAGCAGGCAGCTCCCAGTCCTACCATTCGCCTCCTCCAGCTCCACCGACAACTTGGCGGATAAGTTCTCATCTTTTTTATCCTCAGCATCCCAGCGACAGAATTTGATGTACATGCTGTGTTTCTGAGTGAGGAGGCTTGTTTCCTGTGTCCTGCTCCGTCTTCCTGCCTGCTCCAGTGCAGATTAAAGAGCCCCTGCTTTTGTCTCGTCGCCGTGGCAACGTCTGAATCCTAAACTATGTGGAACAGCGCATGGTTTGTCCTTGAACGTCTCTCTGCACTCCTCTTGAGAGACAAGAGTGTGAATGTGTGTGACTTCAACTCCAAAACAAGATAAGATTTCCCCTCCAGGTCCTTTCACATCAGTGTTTGGGTTCAAATCGTGCAGAGGCAGAACATGAAGACACGACTGGTTCTGATTTCAAGCTTCAGGCCGTAAACATGAGATTACTGTACAAAGTAGAATTTTGTATATTTATAAAAAAATTAAAAAAACAAGGTCATGCTCAAAACCTAAACAACCCAGGAACTTTACAGTGAATATGATGATTCTTCAGATTTTTTTAGACATGATTAGTGTCACAAAAATTAAACTGGGCACATTTATTTATTTGTTTGCCATAAATTACTACAATTTAAGCCTAGCATCCCTTGATTGAAGGATCGTTTTATGCTAAGAAATACCAGCCAGATCTTAAAATACCATTATGCCCAAATTCATAAAACATTGGGATCTGTTGATCTGTTAGCCAGTGGCGGCTCCTGAAATGTCCACCAGGGGGGTCTATTTCTCAAAAATGAAAAAAATGAAATATAAAATCCAAGTTCAAATAGTATTTTTTTATCAAATGCAGATTAATACAACGTCAACAGAACAATTAAATGCTAAGGATGAGAAGAACCAATTTGACTCACTAAAACAACAAAGAACAAACAAAAATATAAATAAATAAATTATATATAAATTATAGAAAGGAAAATAAGTGAGATTAAAACATTTCTGCATTTCTACTTGCAAGAGGCTTTGTTTTCATTTTCCAGATCAATACAGTGTTAAGAAATAGTAAAACACCACCAGTGACATTTAGTATATAACATTATTAATGGTTGATACATTTTTTAATAAGCAAATTAAAATAAATGTAGCCATCAGAGTCCAATAAAATACCACCAGTGACATTAAGTGTTAGCGCTCGGTGTATGTGTTGTGAAAGACTCTCAGCTACTACCACTTCAAACTTCAACCCAATTTCTGTATATCTGTATATTTAACTCAACTACAGATGTTTTTTTTGTGTGCTGGGTACAGGGTTGATTAGCTGGGACGCCATCTTGACTCCAAACAGCCAACTCCGTCCATTGATTCAGAGGATATTTTGCTAACGTTACAGAAAAACACCATTCAAAATCATTGTTGCTCTGCCATGAGAAGTGATAACGATGGACAATAAAGCAGAACCATGACAGCAGAAAGTCTAACGTTGAGCAACACAGTTCCAAGGTGTCTGCAGGGCATTACAAAGCATCGTCATTAAATGGATTTAGATACATTTAAGACCTTAATGGTATTAAAATCTTTAAAATTGAATCTCTGTGACATTAAATAGTTTTCATTTGTTCTCAATAAAAATGAGGGTCTTTTTTGGAAACCGCTTGTCGGGGTAATTAATTACAGTAACGCGCGGAACCATTATTAATTGTTTCGAGCCAGTCGGTGCTCAAATGTCAGAAGATCTCACGTTCGAGGAAAACAGGAAAACTTTATATAATGGGTAAATGTATACTCCAGGTAAAGTGGGTGGAAAACAAAAAATTTAGAGCACAGCTGCAGCCCGTCGATGGTCAGAAGGATGAAGGATTTAGTAGGAAAACTAAAACAAAATAAAATAGCAGAAGAAGTCGACATGTGGAAGGTGAGCCGGTGTTGTGCCAGCAACTGTTGAGCTGCCGCAGGAGTGCGCGCAGCCTGTTTAAACGTCTGTCTCAGTTTGAGCCACTGTTTCTCCTGCTTCATTTCTCGATTTAAACTTTCTATAAACTAAGACAAATATCTGTATGCCCAAAATCATATGTGCCTCTGTTTATCTTTTAATGTTTTTATTTTTAAAAATTACCAAAAATTCACAACATTCTCATCGTGAGTTTCAAATTTTCATAATCAGAAAAATTACAACAAATGAGGTTTAAAAGGCACATTTAAAGTTTAAAGCTTAAGGTGTTTTTACTTATTTAAAGTTATTATAATCTCACTGATAATAAAGCTTATTTTGATCCTGATCAAATCAATGTTTTCTTCATGATGTGTTTTATCTGTGTTTTGGACAGTTATCCACAGAGTCCAAGGATGTTTATTTTGCAGCTTACAGTTGTGCAACTTTTTGTTTATTTTTATCTGAGGTGTACCGGTAATTAGAAAAATTATTTTAGGCCTAAAGCATCAATCATTCATTCTGTTAACTACTAAAACAAATCGTGTTTTTTTTGTTTTGTTTTTTAACAACAAAGGTTCTGTTTGCTGGAGCGAGTTGTGTTTTTGGAGAACTGTGTGTGAACTCCCAGTTAATAAAATGATGTTCCAATAAGACAGAACCACTCCGTCGAGAGAAACCATTAATATATTTTTAGTCTTTAGTACTAAGCATGGAGAATGTGTTTGTTCTTGTATAAATTATTTAAGTTTTACTAGTTAAAGAAGAAAACAAACATACTTAATTTTTATTGTATTAATTCTCATATAAAATGTATTTGTAAGACTCACTGGCTCTTTTTTTTTTTCTCTCTGAACAGTTTAGACTTTTAGAGTGACACTAAATTAAAAAGCAGAATAAAGAGGCCCCTCAGCTACAGCTACTTCTTTATTCTTTTATCAGAATTTTTTTCTTTTACTTCTTCAAATAAAAAAAAACTAATGAACTTTAAAGTTTCTAGCGACACGCAACCGAGCTGCTCTTAATTTTAATGCATCAGCCTCTGAACTCGTAAGCAGATCATAGTAATCACAGCTGCAGAAACAACAAGTGGATTTGAACTACCGTACTTCTATAAATTTAAAAAACTGTCTTTTTTCCATAGGACAAATCATTTTAAGTTGTCATGGTATGAGAGAAAAGTCAAGATATAAAGGCTCAGTGAGCCACACGACAGACTGCAATCTTTTATAAATCAGTATCCACATGAATCTGAATTAATCATTCATTCATTCATTCAACCTTTATTTATACAGGCTAGCCTCGTTTTCACATACCGGTAACTAAACGCTGCATCAGTATCTTTTTTTTTTTTTTTTACTAAAATCTGGTCAAAAAATGCTCATGCTACCTGACTTTGTGGGGAAAAAACAATGTCTAATATTTGACATCCATAAAGTGAATCTACAGGTTATTGACACACATTCAGTGAAAATACAGAATAACAGCGTCTACAAAGAAATGTGAATGTTTGCTAAAAATTATGGCGCTAAATTACACAGTAAAGTCATTTTAGCAAAATGAGCAGTGTATTAATTACTGTGTCTTATTTTGCTCATTTTAATATTTTTGTATAGACACATTGCACTGTTTGTAAATTATTTCAACTTTAATTTTGTTCTACTCCTGTTAAGACTTTCAGATTTAAAAAAAATATATATTTATATATTTAAGGGACTCTCAGTTGTTCTAACATCAAATTTAAACAGTTTTATTATTTATTGCCAAATTCAGCCTTTTTTTAAAATCAGAAGAAACATAAATAACAATTGAGTTTATAGTTAATTCGTCCAACCATCCATGTCTGAACACGCCAGCTGTTTTGTTTGTTTTTTTACTTGGAAAGAGAATAGAAGCTAAAAAAGACAATTGTTTGAGGGTTTGAACAAAGACAGATATATCAAGAGACGAGCTGAAACTTGTGGTTTTAGCCGTGTTTTCTCTCATCAGATGCAATTAGACTGAGCATTTTTCAGCTTTTCTTGTGAATAAAAACTACAAATCATGTAATATTTTCTATGATCTTGTACCTTGGGTCATTTGAGGTGGCGGATCAGTAAAAACGGTCTCGGAGTAAATGTCCTCAGATGGACTTTGCAGTTCATCGTACACTTTAGACTCGGCTTCATCTAAAAACAAACACACAGAACGGTCTCAAGTTTACTGTAAAATACTCAACATGTTACAAACGCATACACAGAATCATATTATTATAGTTTTGGAATATTTGCAAAACTCCCAGCAAGAAATGTCTCGCTCACTTTGCGTTTTCACCTCCACCAAAGCTGCACCTGCTCCCTCAGCTTCATTGGTGCTCCTCGATAGGAGCTCCTGCAGCTCCATGCTTCTTCTGCAGCTTTCGATTTACTCGGAAACTCTGGTCAACTCACAAAGAGGTTATTTAAGCTTTAAGCCTCCTTGGTGGAGAAATGCTGCATCAAGTTATTCAGAGCACTCACTTATAAAGGCAGAAAAGTTAAAAAAAAGTTCCTGATAATCAGTGAAAATGACTCATCAGTAGACTGAACACTTCCCCATTAAGATTTCTTGCTGCCCTTCCTCCAAGTGTTCAGACGTTCTGTCACCCCACTAAAGCTCAAAAATCTGTGACGACTTGATTTACCCAATAGGAATTAACAATTCTCGTTTATTTGCATTTAAAACTCTTTTTATATGCACGTGAAGAGATTAAAATATTCATTGTTTTGAAATCCCAATTTTCTGTAGAAGTAAACACACACGGAGCAAACCCACTTTTTGAATTTCCTTTATTCTCCACAAATGTTTACGATAATTTACAAAAACAATTCTATTTGCATTAAATACAGATGACTGAGAAAGATCATGATAATTCTCATTTTTATCATTTCCTTTTATTTGCGCTCATTTTCCAAAACCCTCCCTTAAAATAAAAAGACAACATTCTGTGGCTTAGAGTTTAGAGTAAAAATACTGTCAAAGATTAAAAACTCCAACCAGCGGCCCGATCCATTCTGTACAAAGTTCGTATTTTCATCCATCGCAACTCATACAGGACATCCTTGTAAAAGAGATTAATAATCTCAATGGATTTCTTTCCTGGTAAAATAAAGGTTTAAATAAAACATAGGCAATTAAAGTGGCGCAAAGCGTAACAGAAAACTTTAAACTCTTTATTCCAATCTCACTCTGCCCGCTCTCCTTCTCTCTCTCCATCTTTTTCCAGTCTTTTGTCCCACATCAGGCACCATACACGCTCTCATTACTGTAGGTCATGTAGAGGAACAGGTCATCCTCGTGGTGCTCCTGCAACACAACAAGCAGCGTACGGCACAATCAGCGTGAAACATCAGACAAACGATAAAAACTTCTCCAAAGACATAAAACATACGTTAGTTACTAATAAAATGGCTGATGGAAAAGGAAGCTAAATGTTATTTAAAAAAAAAAACTCCAGGTTTTCTAAATAAAATGTAGAAATGTTCTCTAATGTTTGTCACAATGTTTGTGTAGATGCTCTTACTCCGTATACGGTAGAGAGGGGACAGCTGGACGGGGGGAGGGAGTTGTTGACAAAGAAGAAAAGCGCTTCCTCGGGTTTCAAAGACATACGCTGACGGATCAGAAAACACAACTGGCCCACTAAAAAAAAATCAAAAGGGGGAAGGAAATAAAGTAAGATGGTCAGTTCGGATCACGCAGAGTTCTTCTGTTTCATGTTAGAAGAAATGAAAGAAAATAAACTACTGGAGATGACCATGTGACACATGACACCATTAAAGTTTTTAATTCATGCCTGTGAAGTCACCTGTTAAATCTGATGGCACCAGGTATTTCTTCTTGTCCAGTTCAGGAGCTCGCGACCTTGGAGCCCTCTCCACAATGATCTGAAAATGAACATGTTAAAAATAAATGATAAATGTGATTTTGGTTATAATGTTAGCTTTAAATAACAATATGGATGAATAGAGAGAGCAGTAATTCCATCAGATTATTTTTGCTCATGTTTGAGCTACAAACCGGATTCCAAAAAAGTTGGGACACTAAACAAATTGTGAATAAAAACTGAATGCAATGATGTGGAGGTGCCAACATCTAATATTTTATTCAGAATAGAACACAAATCACAGATCAAAAGTTTAAACTGAGAGAATGTATCATTTTAAGGGAAAAATATGTTGTTTCAAAATTTCATGGCGTCAACAAATCCCCAAAAAGTTGGGACAAGTCCATTTTTACCACTGTGTGGCATCCCCCCTTCTTCTTACAACACTCAACAGACGTCTGGGGACAGAGGAGACCAGTTTCTCAAGTTTAGAAATAGGAATGCTCTCCCATTCATGTCTAATACAGGCCTCTAACTGTTCAATCGTCTTGGGCCTTCTTTGTCACACCTTCCTCTTTATGATGCGCCAAATGTTCTCTATAGGTGAAAGATCTGGACTGCAGGCTGGACATTTCAGTACCCGGATCCTTCTCCTACGTAGCCATGATGTTGTGATTGCTGCAGAATGTGGTCTGGCATTATCTTGTTGAAAAATGCAGGGTCTTCCCTGAAAGAGATGACGTCTAGATGGGAGCATATGTTGTTCTAGAACCTGAACATAGTTCTCTGCATTAATGGTGCCTTTCCAGACATGCAAGCTGCCCATGCCACAAGCGCTCATGCAACCCCATACCATCAGTGATGCAGGCTTCTGAACGGAGCGTTGATAACAACTTGGGCTATCCTTGTCCTCTCTGGTCCGGATGACATGGCGTCCCAGTGTTCCATAAAGAACTTCAAATCGTGACTCATCTGACACAGAACAGTCTTCCATTTTGCCACACTCCATTTTAAATGACCCCTGGCCCAGTGCAAACGTCTGAGCTTGTGGAGCTTGCTTAGAAATGGCTTCCTCTTTGCACTGTAGAGTTTCAGATGGCACGGTGGATTGTGTTCACTGACAATGCTTTCTGGAAGTATTCCTGAGCCCATTCTGTTATTTCCTTGACAGTGGCATTCCTGTTTGAGGTGCAGTGACGTTTAAGGGCCCGGAGATCACGAGCATCCAGTAGAGTTTTACGGCCTTGACCCTTACGCACAGCGATTGTTCCAGATTCTCTGAATCTTTTGATGATGTTATGCACGGTTGATGATGATAACTTAAAAGTCTTTGCTATTTTACGCTGGGTAACACCATTCTGGTATTGCTGCACTATCTTTCTGCACAACAATGGTGGAATTGGTGATCCTCTTACCATCTTGGCTTCTGAGAGACACGGACACTCTGATAAGCTCTTTTTATATCCAGTCATGTTGTCAATTGACCTAACCGGGACCCTCCATCAGTAGTTGGGGCGTCTTCTATAGCAACTTCATCCGGCGAAGCCATGCTGTCCGTGACGCTGACTTGCTAGGGGCTCTGCTAGCGCTAGCATTAGCGACTCGCGAGACAACGTTACCTCTCAACGAGAGATATCGCGGGAGTTTAATATTGCGAGATCTCGTACAACGAGATCTCGTTACACCCCTACTAATTAGTGTTAATTGGTCTTCCAGCTGTTCGTTATATGCTCAATTTCCTTTTTCCAGCCACTTATTGCTACTTGTCCCAACTTTTTGGGGATTTGTTGACACTGTGAAATTTTGAATCAACATATTTTTCCTTTAAAATGTTACATTTACTCAGATTAAACTTTTGATCTGTCATCTATGTTCTATTACGAATAATATATTGACATTTGCCATCTCCACATCATTGCATTCAGTTTTTATTCACAATTTGTTTAGTGTCCCAACTTTTTTGGAATCCGGTTTGTACATCAGTCCACTCCAGGTATTCAACATCACACTGACCGGTATCTTGTCAGGATGCTTGGCCCGAACTCGCTCTCCCTCTGCTCTCCTCACCTCCGGTGGTACTGAGCGCTGATACGGACTGCCCATCTGAAAGCAACATGGGGACAAATGAAGCGTCGCACAAAGGCTTCATTTACGGAGCAGACAAAGAAGAACGAGCGACTGACTTCAACTAGTCTGTAAACAAGTGACCCTGTCAGACTGAAGAGCAAGGCACCGTGAAATAAGACGTGAAAAAGTTTTAATCAAGTTAGGAGCAAGGTCCAGTTAGGGTCTAAACTTTAGATAAATGTCAGCCGTTTTAAGACTTTTGTGTCAACTAAGTGCAAAGAGCAGCAAATCAATAAGACAAACTGCTTTTTGGCATTAAATGTAGTTGCACTGGTCTTTAAGAAAATGTAAATTAGAGCTGTCATTTTTTAAGCGCAGTAGTGCATTTTATTGCACAAGTACTCGCATCTGATTTTGTTTTTCAACAAACACAAAATACGTATAGTTTTTGCTCATCTGTCCTTTTTAAATGTTATTGCTTGCGTTTTTAAATCTTGGTTAAACAAAACAAGACCCAGGACCTTTTTTCCACTTGAAAACATAAATGTTTGCAAATTCTATCAAACTTTTGCCCAAAACAGAGGCAGAACCGTACGGAGACAAACTAACACGTAGTTTATAACATTAACATAATAATAGGAGACTAAGACGCCGTTTTCATGTTTTTTTTTTCCACATCTGGAACATCGAACTGCCAGATGTTAGCAGCTGGCAGGAGATGCCTTTTTTTTTCTTCCGGAGAAACTGTTGTCGTTTTCTGGGAACGCCTTTTTGATTTATCATGTCCTGGATGACTGAGAATCTTCACCAGCATATTTTTCTGGGCTAACAAAGTTCATCACAACCTGAGGCCACGTCACTCTTTTGGACAACACTATAATAAAAAGCGACGTAAACAAGCATATTTACAACATATTCTTATAGAAATCTCTTCCTAAACACAACAAAGCTTAAATAGAATACTGTATTTCCTTTAAAAAAAAAAACAGGCTACAATCGGACCGTTTATTGCGATAGCTAGCAACAGTGAGGTTAACGAATTAAAAAAATGTTCCTGTGTACGTACCTTTAAAAACACCCACAAAAGTAAGCTTCACGTGGAACAACCCAAGTTCAGACACACTCCGATAACTCTCCGAGTAGTAAGTTATCTTAATAAATCTCTTGTGATGATTTTTGAGCTGAAGAAACGATCAAAAACAAGACAGAACAGAATTTCCAAGATGTCTACCGCTTTCCTGACGCTGTAGGAAAACAACAACAAAACGCGAAAGGCACCGCCTTCCAGAAATAGAGCCAACCAGAGGCGAGCAAATTGATTGACAGTAGTATAAGCCTATTAGAATGATACAGGGGAATGACTTCTCTACGCTTATTGGACGAATAGTGCGTTTTTGTTGGCCTTTTTCACCTTATTTGGCAGAACATGAATCCAGGGGCGGAGCTTGGAAATTTTAGGACTCGCATGATACGTGCAAGATGCTTCTTCTGAATTATCTCAACTGTTTATTCTGTTCGGTACAGCTCTAGTGAAAACAGTCCAAACATGCTCTAGCTTTTTTTCCCAAGCGGTTTACTTGATACCTGTTCATCATGACATTGTTGAAGCATTGAGGATTATTGTGCTGCACTTTTCTTAGACCTGTCTAAAGCTTTTCACACTGTGGATCATATCTTGTGTCATAAGCTCTCAGAAATCAGTTTCTCAGATCACACCATTGGTTGGTTTTCTAACTATCTTTCGGATCGGAGGCAATGTGTTCAACATAACTATATTAATACTTCTTCCAGTTATTTAACAGTTAAAAATGGTGTACCACAAGGCTCAGTCTTAGGACCAACCCCTTTACAATCTACATAGGTAATGTAGGTCAGAGCATCCCTGATGCATCCTTACATTTCTATGCTGATGACACAGTTGTTTATTGTCGAGCTAAAACAGTTGCTAAGGCCTTCCAGCTTTTGCAATCTGTCTTTGACATCATCCAGTCAGATCCATCTCAACTTGTCCTAAATGCTGATAAAACCAAAGGGATGCTTTTTTCAAATAGGAAGTCGGTCCCAGCAGATCTTCCTCTGATTTTATCCTCAAATGGTGTCCCTATTGAGTTTGTTGATTCCTATAAATATTCGTGTATCCTTGTCGATTCACATCTCTCTTTTAAACTCCACGTGGAAAACCTAGTAAAGAAACTGAAAGTTAAATTGGGATTCTTTTTCAGAAACAGATCATGTCCCAGCCAACATGCATAGTTGGGTCCCACATGGGGTTATTGTGGGCTAGTTGGGTAATGAGTGGGCATGGGATTTATCTGGGCTAACTGCATGAGACCCATATGGTTATCCCATAAAGGAACCCATTTTGTGAGCCCTCTTGGGCTAAATATATGGGTCCTATACAGGATTAATGTGGGCTAACTGGCAATGGGACAGAAATGGGCAATTTTATATGGGACCCATGTGGTTTTAGTATAATGGGCCCAGCATGGGAAGCCCATGTGGGCAGACTGTATTTATCCCAAGTGGTATCAATGTGGGCTCACCTTACATGGGTTCAACCTGGGCATGGATATATAGGGCCCATTACATTTTTATGTGGGCTAACTGGGAATGGGACATAAATGGGCATTATTATATGGGACCCATGTGGTTTTAGTATAATGGGCCCAGCATGGGAAGCCCATGTGGGCTAACTGTATTTATCCCAAGTGGTATCAATGTGGGCTCACCTTACATGGGTTCAACCTGGGCATGGATATATAGGGCCCACTACATTTTTATGTGGGCTAACTGGGATTGGGACAGAAATGGGCAATATTATAAGGGACCCATGTGGTTTTGGTATAATGGGCCCAGCATGGGAAGCCCATGTGGGCTAACTGTATTTATCCCAAGTGGTATAAATGTGGGATCACCTTACATGGGTTCAACCTGGGCATGGTTATATAGGGCCCAATACATTTTTATGTGGGCTAACTGGGAATGGGACAGAAATGGGCATCATTATATGGGACCCATGTGGTTTTGGTATAATGGGCCCAGCATTGGAAGCCCATGTGGGCTAACTGTATTTATCCCAAGTGGTATAAATGTGAGATCACCTTACATGGGTTCAACCTGGGCATGGATATATAGGGCCCACTACATTTTTATGTGGGCTAACTGGGAATGGGACAGAAATGGGCAATATTATATGGGACCCATGTGGTTTCGGTATAATGGGCCCAGCATGGGAAGCCCATGTGGGCTAACTGTATTTACCCCAAGTGGTATAAGAGTGGGCCGACCTTACATGGGTTGAACCTGGGCATAGATATATAGGCCCCAGTTTAATTTTATTTGGGCTAACTGGGAATGGGACAGATATATGCATCAGTATATGGGACCCATGTGATTTTAGTATAATGTGCTCAGCATGGGAAGCCCATGTGGGCTAACTGTATTCATCCCAAGTGGTATAAATGTGGGATCACCTTACATGGGTTCAACCTGGGCATGGATATATAGGGCCCAGTACATTTTTATGTGGGCTAACTGGGAATGGGACAGAAATGGTCATCATTATATGGGACCCATGTGGTTTTAGTATAATGGTCACAGTATGGGAAGCCCATGTGTGCTAACTATATTGACCCCAAGTGGGATAAGTGTCGTATAACCTTACATGGGTTCAGCCTTGGCATGGATATACAGGCCCCAGTTCATTTTTATGTGGGCTAACTTGGAATGGGACAGAAATGGACATCATTATATGGGACCCATGTGGTTTTGGTATAATGGGCCCGGCATGGGAAGCCCATGTGGGCTAACTGTATTTACCCCAAGTGGGCTAAATGTGGGATGATCTTACATGGCTTCAACCTGGGCATATATATATAGGCCCCAGCTCATTTTTTTATGTGGGCTAACTGGGAATGGGACAGACATGTGCATCAGTATATAGGACCCATGTGATTTTAGTATAATGTGCCCAGCATGGGAAGCCCATGTGGGCTAACTGTATTTATCCCAAGTGGTATAAATGTGGGATCAACAGATACAGATTTAAACTGTACATTGAATTTACATTTATAAATTCAATGTATATTTTAAATCTGTATCTGTTGATCAAAACCAACAAGAATTACAACTCATAGTGCCACAATCAAAAACTAAACTAAAAAACAGGAAGTGAACCGTGTTGATTTCCCATCATGCTTAGCGGTATATTAGTGTTCAATTATAGTTTAAATCTGTATCCGTTGATCAAAGCCAACAAGAATTACAACTCATAGTGCCACAATCAAAAACGGGGAGTGGACTATGTTGATTTCCCATAATGTTTAGCAGTATTTTAGTGTTCCGGGCTGCACCATGAGTCAGAAGGACATCTGTGTTATAGAACTGCCTCTTGTTAAAGATTGGGTATTATCTGTTGTGAGGCTCAGAGTGTTCTTTGAGTGTAACTCACACAATGTTAAGACAGAAGTCACAGAGTATGGTGCAATATATGTGCTCTCGGCAGGTTGGATCGGAAAATCCGACACATAAATTATGCTGGTAAGAACACACATGGGTCTGTAATGAGCCTCATGTAAATTAACCATCTGGGAACCACTGAAAGCCCAGACAGTGCCCATTATAGTCTATCCGGGCAAACCCACGTGGGGCCACCATGGAAACTGTGGACAAACCCACTTATAACCCATATTTTTAGCCCAGTTGGGACCCAGTTTAGTCTCAGGTAGATATTCTTCAAGGCACACACATGGGTTTTACATGGGTCTCATTTAAGTTAAACATCTGGGTCCCACTGAAAGCCCAGTCAGGGCCCATTAAAATCTATCTGGGCCAACCCATGTGGGGCCACCATGGAAACTGTGGACAAACCCACTTATTACCCATATTTTTAGCCCAGTTGGGACCCAGTTTAGTCCCAGGTAGATATTCTTCAAGGTACACACATGGGTTTTACATGGGTCTCATTTAAGTTAAACATATGGGTCCCACTGAAAACCCAGTCAGGGCCCATTAAAATCTATCTGGGCCAACCCATGTGGGGCCACCATGGAAACCGTGGACAAAACCTTTTGGGGCCCATGTTTTTTGCACATATGTATACCATATGGGGCCCACCTGTGCATGCTGGCTGGGGTCTAACACTGAATTCTAGGAAACACCTTGTACCGGTAACTGTGACTTTTCTTCCCTCCATTGATTATGTTTATGTTTATGTTTATTAAATTTGTTCATTTTTTTTTACAAAAGAAACAATACAAGACAATCTCATAAATGATAGTGTACAAAATGTAAAAAAATGAAAGGTAGCAGAAAGAAGAATAAATCTTATTATATCTGCCCCTTACTTCCAACAATCAGATTAAACAACAATAATCAACCATGTAAACAATAATAATCTTCAACCAACTTTTTCCAACAATCAGATTAAACAATAATAATCTTCAACCAACAGTACAAAATGACTAACTCTTTCTAATTTTCTAACTAATACAATACACATTACGCTATTTCATTTTTTTAACACATTTGTTTTGATCATTTTTTTAAATGTAAACATTGACTTGGCATTTTTAACTACATTCTCCAAGCCATTCCATAATCTAATTCCCTGGATTGAGGTAGAACGTCCCTTCAAACTGGTTCTGAATTGTGGTTTTACAAACAACTCTGTCCCCTTAAGATTATAACAACTTTGTCTTTTAACAAAGTGCATTTGGATATTTAAAGGTAATGCATTATTTTGAGCTCTATACATAACTGATAAAATATTATAGTCTACCAAATCATGGAACTTCAATAACTTTAGTTGATAAAATAATGTACTTGATGGATGACGGTAATGCTTTCTAGTGATAATTCTTACAGCTCTTTTCTGTAATACAAAAATAGGTTTTGTGATTGTTTTACACGCATTCCCCCAAACATCAATACAATAGATTAAGTGTGGAACAATGATTGTGTTATACAACAAATACAGAGCTTTATCATTCAATAGGTCTCTGACTTTGTACAGTACTGCAATCGATTTAGCTATTTTTATTCTTACAGAATTTATGTGTTGTTTCCATGTCAGTTTGTCATCAATGATAACACCCAAAAACTTCACCTCACTCACTCTACAAATCTCAACATCCTCAATTTTAATAATAATAATAATAATAAACTTTATTTGTATAGCACCTTCCTACAATGCCTTGCATTGACCAAGGTGCTTAACAGGATAAAAAGATGAATAAACTGGAACAATAAATCAATGAAAATAGAATAAGAAACAACAGCAATAAAAGAAGCAATGGAAATAAAAAATGCTACATACTAAAATAACACAAGTAATAAAAGTTACACGCTGAAAGCTTTTTTGAACAAGTGGAAATAAAAAGGCAATGGAAATTAAAAAAATGTTACATATTAAAATACCAGAAGTAATAAAAGTTACACACTGGAAGCTTATTTGAGCAAGTGGAAATAAAAAGGCAATGGAAATAAAAAATGCTACATACTAAACTACCAAAAGTAATAAAAGTTACACACTGAAAGCTTTTTTACACACTGAAAGCTTTTTTGAACAAGTGGGTCTTCAGTCTGGTTTTGAACAGAGTCAGATCAGAGGTGGCACGCAGCTCAAGGGGGAGGCTGTTCCAGGCTTTTGGGCCGGCAACAGAAAATGACCGGTCTCCCCATTGTTTGTACCTTGAGCGAGGCACCTCCAGCAGGTGTTGACTGGCAGAGCGTAAATCTCTGCCGGGCTGATGGGCTTTCAAAAGTTCTGAGATGTACAGAGGAGCAAGTCCATTCAGAGCTTTGAAAACAAACAGGAGCAGCTTGAACTGTATCCTGAACTGAACCGGGAGCCAGTGTAGAGAGGACAGGACAGGAGTGATGTGTTCATATTTTCGTGTGTTGGTCAAAAAGCGCGCGGCAGAGTTCTGTACAAGCTGTAAACGGGAGATGGAGGATTGATTAATACCAACATACAAAGCATTACAATAGTCAAGTCTGGAGGTCACAAAGGCATGGATGGCCTTCTCCAGATCACCACGGCTGAGAAATGACTTGACTTTGGAGAGCAGTCGGAGCTGAAAGAAGCTGGTCTTGACAACAGAACTGATCTGTTTATCAAACTTTAAGTTGGAGTCAAGCTGCACTCCAAGATTTCTGACCACCGGGTTGAAGTGGGGGAGGGGGAAACCAACACTGGGACTGGGAAGGATGTTGCTGGTGTCACCAGGTGCACTAAATAAAATGCATTCAGTTTTATCTGTGTTTAGGTGGAGGAAGTTTTGAGAGAGCCAGTGCTTAATGTCATTTAAGCAGTTGACAAGAGTGTTTGAACTGGGTGAGGGGTTGGGAGTGACTGGCAGATAGATTTGTAAATCGTCTGCATACATGTGAAAAGACAGGTTATGACGTGCAATGATTGATCCTAATGGCAGCATGTAAAGAGAGAAGAGGACTGGCCCTAGAATAGATCCCTGTGGTACGCCAGAGGTCAGAGGGGTTGATGAAGAGGAGGACAGATCGCCTATCATGACAGAAAAAGTTCTCCCAGACAGGTAAGATTTGAACCACTCAAGCACAGCTCCCTGGAGGCCAACCTGCTGAGACAAGCGGTTGATTAGTACCTGATGGTCGACGGTGTCAAAAGCTGCTGAGAGGTCTAACATCACCAGCAGAGCAGGGTTTTTTGCATCCAGGGACAGAAGAATGTCATTCTGTACTTTGAGCAGTGCAGATTCAGTACTGTGACGAGCTCGAAAACCTGACTGAAATTTTTCAAACAGGTTGTTGAGTTCTAGAAAAGATTGAAGTTGAATAAAAACAATCTTTTCTAGGACCTTTGATAGAAATGACAGATGTGAAACTGGTCTGAAATTAGAGAGAGCTGTAGGATCTAGGCCTGGTTTTTTGAGAAGAGGCCTGACCACAGCATGTTTGAAAGCAGATGGCACAAAACCTGAAGATAGACAGCTGTTAATAAATGACAAAACACAAGGACCAATTACATCAAAGGACTGTTTGAACATTTTAGAGGGAATGATGTCCAGAGAACAGTTAGTTGGTTTCATCTGCTGAACCACCTTGGTGAGGTGAGGGAGTGAAACCAGGTCAAATTGGTCAAAAACAGCTGTGGTTATTGCAGACGCACAAGACTGGATGGTGTTGGATGAACTGACAATGTTCTGCCTGATAGAGTCTATTTTGTTGACAAAATAGCTCTGAAAGTCATCGCAGGTAGACTGTGTGGCAGTTTTCAGAACATTGACAGATGGGTTGATGACAGACTGGAGTGTGCTGAAAAGCGTCCGCGGCCGGTTGGAGCTGGTGGAGATTAAATTGGAGAGGTACTGTGACTTGGCCTGTTTCACAGCATTATGATACTCACAGAGACAGTCTCTCAGTATTCCTTGAGATACATGAAGCCGGTCGCGCTTCCATTTTCGTTCTGCTTTTCTGCAACGTTGTCGAAGAGCTCGCGTCGTTTCGTTGAGCCATGGTGAAGGTTTGTTCTTTGAAGATGCCTGTTTGAGAGGAGCGATGGAGTCCAAGATCGTTGTGCAGGTGTGATGGAAGGAGCTGATGAAGTCCTCAGGATGTAGAGATGGGTCCAGGCTGACAGCAGAGCAGAATTCAGTGCTCTTAAAGGCATCAGTGAACTCACTTGGAGTGGATGGGGTGATAGAGCGACAGAAACGTGCTGGGAGAATAGCTTTCGGTGCAGGAGAGGTGAAAAATTCGAATAATATGGGAAAATGGTCTGAGATACAGGTGTCCAGGATCTCCACAGTAGGTATTTGAAGGCCGTGGGAGATAATTAAATCGAGTGTATGACCCTGACTGTGTGTGGCCCCCGAGACCAACTGTGACAGGTTGAAAGAGTCCAGGAGGTCCTGAAACTCACATCCAAGCTGATTACTTGGGCAGCAGGTGTGCACGTTGAAGTCCCAATTCAAGTCCCAGTTCCAATTTTGAGTGTAACATCAACAGTTTTCTTTTTATTACCGAATATCATGTAATTAGTTTTTTCTAGATTTAATGATAATTTATTTATTTTAAACCAAGTTTGTATCTTGACAAATTCTGTCTTTATCAATTCCAACATTTGTTCTATATCTTCACCTAAACAGAAAAATGTGGTATCATCAGCAAAAAGTACACATTTAAGGAGTCCTGACACATTTACCAAGTCATTCACATATAAAATAAATAGCTTTGGTCCAAGTACAGAGCCTTGGGGAACTCCACATGTGATATTACAGAGGTCAGATCTTACATCATTTATTTGTACAAATTGTTTCCTATCTTTTAAGTAGCTAGATACCCACTGTAATGCTGGTCCTCTAATACCATATTTGTTCAGTTTTTCAAGGAGAATGGTGTGATCAATAGTATCGAATGCTTTTTTTAAATCAACAAAAATACTGATACAATATTGTTTTTGATCGACAGCAGTAGTTATTTGTTCCATTAATTCCATGAGAGCCATTGATGTAGAGTTTTTTGATCTAAACCCATACTGACTGTTGCTTAGAATATTTTGTTTATCTATAAATTGATCTAGTCTGTTTACAAATAGTTTTTCAAGAATTTTTGAAAACTGTGGTAACAAGGATATAGGTCTATAATTGTTGAATACACATTTATCACCATTTTTAAAAAGAGGAACGACCTTAGCTACTTTCATATTATCTGGAAATATTCCTGTTGAAAATGATAAGTTACATATGTATGTGAACGGCTCAATAACATGGCTCATTATGTCCTTCACAAACATCATATCCATGTCCACCCAGTCTTTCGATCTCTTGTCTGTAAGATGTTTTACTACATTCATTATTTCCTCTTTGTTAGTTCCATTTAGAAAAATACTATTTGCACAACCTGTAATTGAGTGGATCACATTTTTATCTACTTTTGGTATCTTAGCTGCAAGGCTTGATCCAACATTCACAAAATATTGATTAAATCCATTTACAATTTCATTTTCATCATGAATTTCATCGTTGTCTTTTACAAAATATTTTGAAATACCAGTTTTTGCTTTATGATTCTTCAGGACACTATTCATTACTCGCCATGTTGCTTTCATATCACCATTACTTTTATCTAATAATTTACTATAATATTCTTTCTTATGTTTCCTTATAATCCCTACTAATTTATTTTTATACTTTTTATATTTTTCTTCAGCGCTCTGACTTCGCAATTTCAAGAAACATGAATACAAATAATTCTTTTTTTTACAAGCATTTCTCAACCCTTTTGTCATCCATGGTTGATCAATCGTATTTCTCTTTGTGTAATTTGTTTGCACACAATTCTTTTCATACAGAGCTTCCAAGATATTCATAAACTCATCATATGCTCTGTTCGCATCATCAACATACACATCATTCCAGTCTTGTTTATCTAGATCCTCTTTCAATTTTTCCAAAACTTTTTTTGACGTGTTTATGATCTTTTTCTTCATTGTGACTGCTTTTGTGATGCTTTGATCATTTTTATAGATTGTGAAAACTGGTAAATGATCACTTAAGTCGGTCGTTAAGATACCACCTATCACGTCCCCATTTGTTATATTTGTGAAAATATTATCAATTATTGTGGCACTATGAGTTGTAATTCTTGTTGGCTTTGATATCACTGGATACATATTTAAACTGTACATTGAGTTTATAAATGTGCTTATGTTATTTGAATCTGTTTTATTTCCCATATCAATGTTAAAGTCTCCACACAAAAAAACATTTTTATTAAAACTCTTCTCCATTAGCTCCAAGATTTTATCCGTGAATATTTCTATATTTGCTCCTGGTGATCTATATACACAACTTATTATTATGTTTTTATCGTTTTTGTTTATTATTTCTATTGTTATCATTTCCATAATATTATCAACTATTATTGACATTTCACTATTTAATTTACATTTTATTTCATTATTGACAAACAGAGCGACTCCACCACCTCTTTTATTATTTCTGTTCATATGATATAATTCATACCCCTCGATGTGAATATTACTTGTGTTATCATCATTGAGCCATGTCTCTGACAGCGCTATTATTGTAAAAGTTCTATTTAACTGTTTTAAGTAATCTGTTATTTTGGATATGTTTGCATTTATACTTCTGCTATTAAAGTGAATAATAGAGAGAACTCCATTTGATATATTGATGTCATTAAACTGCTCTTCATTATAATATTCGCTATCTTTTATTACAGGGAAAAAATTTGCATCAATCACATTTTCAACATTATATATTTTAGGTTCTGAGTCTTCGTATGTTGTCATGTTCTAATGTATTTGTTCATTTCACTGTATATTTTATCCATTTGTAATTTTTCATCTCCTGTGTTCATCCAGATCCGTCAGCTCTTTTATCATTTTAGGCTGAGACTCTTCCTTTGTTTTGATAAAGATGTATCCATTTCTTGTCCATGTTGATGCTATTTTGTTTTTTAACCACCTTGCTTCCTTTGCAACTTTTCCATTTTTTTGGTAAGATGTTCATTTATGTAAACGTTTGATCCCTTCAGATTTCTTCTATTTTGCATAACTTAGTTTTTTGTATAGCTGCTAATGAACTTGACAACTACTGACGGTTTGAATCTTGGTGAATTACTGGGCAGGGTGTGACAGAACGAAATGTCCCCATAGTTTATGTTAATGTTCATGTCCTGTAAGAAAGTAACTACTGTACATGTTCCTCCAGAGTCTCTTGTTCTTCCTGAGATGCATTCTCAGTTGGGTCTTTGTTGGTAAGAGTTCTTGCATATGTCTGACACTTACTAACATCTGACATACCGGTACTGACATTATCTACATGAATGCTCCTACAAGCACCCTGCAGATGTTGGATGCTGTCTATCATGGTGCACTGAGATTCATAACTGGCTGTGATTATCATACCCACCACTGCACCCTGTATTCACTGGTTAACTGGACATCATTAACCTCATGCAGACTCTTCCACTGGTTCATCTTTAAATCACTTCTTGGTCTGCTGCCCTCATACATCTCCTCCTACATGTCTTTGCGTGAGTGCAGCTACAGCGTGCGCTCTCAGGACATGATTACCTGCAGTGTTCCGTCAGTGAGAACTGAACTTGGCAAAAGGGCCTTCTCCTACTCTGCTCCTGCTTCATGGAATATCTTACAAAAAGATCTGAAGCTCTCGACCTTGACTTCTCTAAATGGTTTTAAGAATCTGTTGGAATCCTGGCAAAAACCAATGCAGACATGTTCCTGTTTTTGATTTTCTACATCTACCTTATAATCTGTCTGTTTTGCTACTTTGATATCTTTGTTTTAATTTGTTTAAAAAAAATCTGTATTTCTCTCTTATGTTTGTCTATTGTTGATTGTTTAAGGAAATTCTACTGTTGTTGTTGTCATCATTCTTTAGTTTGTAGACAGGTCCCTCTTGTAAACGAGTCCTTGAGGCTCAGTGAGATTAACCTGACTAAATAAAGGTTGAATGAATGAATAAACTGGCTTTACAAGAACCAAAAGTGTTTTGATTCCATCAATGTGAATTTATTGAAATGTATTTCTTATATGAAGCTCTGTACATCACTAAATTGTCTCAAAGACATTGCATATACATGTACATGTTATCTTTTATGCATGCAGGGCTCCAACAAGCAATTTCCCAAACACTTTTGCATCGTAGTCTTTAGTCAAAATAACGTTTTTCCAAAAATAGTACTCCTTGTAGGAAAGCAACTCCCTTAGCTTTTTTTTCTTTTCAAAACACAGATGCATCAATGCACTTTAAGAACACTGATTTACAGAAAATGTTTGCAACATACCTTACATTTTAATGAGAGAAATAACAGAATGGCTCTCATACCAACCTGTGCACTGTCCAGCATGAAAACGTTTCACAGAATGAAACCAGCGAAACACAAAGCTACACTTGTATCCATCTTTGTATTTTTGTAGTTTTTTGTTGTTGTTGTTTTAGCTGCTGCACTTGTGCACACTTTATTAACAAAAGTGAATATCCACAGTCCGTTGTGCAGCAACCAGAAGCACGTAAAAAAAATTAAAAAAAATACAGTGTGATGCATTCAGGACATCCCTCCGTTTACTCCTGCAGTCAGCTCAGACAGCAGCTGTAGCCGTCGTCAACTTGTAGGCATCTGACAGGTTGTGTTTTCTGGCTTTGGGGTTGGTAATGACCTCCAAATGGGACTTGGGCACCCATCCGCGATGTAGATCTGACAGTTTGGTTCCCTCTACCCAATCTAGAAATAGAGAATTCAACATGAAGGAACAGAGCACTTCATTTAAACTAATGTACAAATCTGTGCCGTTTTTTTTTTACAAAACTGTGTGAGTGATCTGCTTTTTCTGCAAGTGGGTTATATATTTCAGTATGTGATGGACTTACTGTCACTGGAGTCCTGGTGCACCAAGATAACATCAGCTTTTTCTAAAGACAACTCATCGGGCTGCTGAGCAACGTAAGCTCGGATACACTGCATCTGGGCTAAATCTGGACAGAAGAGAGGGAAAGGTGACGTTTGAGAGGCACACTGGTCCAGAGCTACTCTGGATAAATCAAGAATGTGCATGAGAAAAAGCCTTGAGTCCACCCAAACGTGCATTTTTATCAGTGTTGCAAATCTAGACTTATAAACTTCATAAACAGGCCTTTCTTCACTTCTCCCAGAAACCTTTAAGAGCTGCTTGAGTTTTTATTTTCTATCATCCCACAATAATACGCATGGTTTCCACCTGACTAACGTTCTATTTTAATAATCAAAGCAAATCCTGTTTTAGCAGTTATTAACAGAAAAAAAAACTCATTGTTAGTAATCATTACTCCTAGGGCTTTAGCAGACTACTTGAGTAATCGACACATCGATTCCTAGGACATCTATCGAGTTTTTTAATTTCACGTCGAGTATTCGTAGTGACGTCATCACGTCGCAGTTACAGAACAGAAAATCAATCAACTTCCTGTTTGGAGCGCGTTGCGAACCGGTGTTACACCAAATTGTGTGACCACCGTATATTGTGACCGTAGGGGGCGGTGTTGAATGCACTGTCTGTCGCATGTCACAGAATGTGGTGTAACACCGGGTCCAATCGACCAAACCAGAACCAGCTCCCACTGATCTTGTTTCACAAACAAAAAGCAAAAAATATTAATCTCTAAACCTATTAAAAAAAACAATAAACATAATCATCTCTGAAACTAAACCTAATGCGCAGCACCACGCGCAGTGGTGCAGGGCGGTTGACTGCCCCACTGTTTTTAGTTTTGTTTTTGACGTGCCGCACGTTTCTTTCACTTTTGCAGCTTTTTTAATTTACCCTTTATTTATCCAGGTACCGTAGTCACACTGAGCCACGAGAACTCATTTTCAAGAGAGACCAGTTTAGGGAGCAGAAGGTGGGGGTTAAGGGCCTTGCTCAGGGGCCCAGAGTGGGGTGAATGAGAGTGGAGGCAGGTGTGGGTGTTTCACCTTTTCCACCCACATTTTTTGATATTGTCGGTACTGGGGCTTGGACCGGCGATCTTCCAATCACAGGCCCACCGTCTAACCACTGCGCCACCACTCCCCCCTAGCTTAAGAATAATAACTAATAGTTTTGGTTTTCCTGTGACTTATCTGCAGTATAATAAATGGTAGGAGAATAATATATGCTCCCAATGTTTTGTTGGTCTTTTTTGTTGTTGTTGTAAATAACAAATGACGTTTTTATGCATTTTTATTTATTTATTTTGCATCTTAAGGTCCTAAGACATCATCAACTACTCGAGTTCTACTCAAGCTTGATTATGTTAATGTCAAGTTTAAAAATGATGTACGGTACTCGTTCAAATCCTAATTACTACATATTTACTAAAATGTTACACTGAACCTAAAGCTTTATTTTCTGTCACCAGAAACCGCAGAGATGATGGAGTTTTAGAAATTCTCATTCTAGAGTTTTCCTTCACAGGTTTGGCAGAATGTCGACTGAAAGTCATGAAGGTTTTAAGTGATCTTAGCTGTTTGGCCGTAAACACTTTGAGGTCACTACCTGCATGAATTTGACAATGTAAAATCTGTTTTTCGACCTCTCACTGGCTAATGGCATGTTTGTCAGTAAACTAGACCATCATCTTTCACAACCAACAGGAGCTGAGTTGTGTCGTATAATTCTGCATTAATGTTCAAACACTTCCCATCAGCCCGTTGTGTGTTCAAAATGTTGGCTGAATATCGTTTCTGTATCGTTATCTCTTCATGTCACCAGTACAAACGTGTTTGTTTTGATTGGATTAGAGTGAAAAAGAAAAACAGCTGTCAAAAGATAAAAATGACAGAAAATATTTCACATCAGAGTTTAAACCCATATTTTGTGTTGGTGAAATATATGAGCATGATTCATATACTCGTCACAATTTGTGACTGAGAACTTTGACAACATCTTGTTGGATCATCTAGACCAGATTAAATTTTATACCTTCCGCAGCAGAAAAATCTAGCTCAGGATGGGGCCTGGAGATGGCTGATATCCAGCGTAGCTTATCGCTCCTGCAGAGAAAATGTTAAAGAAAGGAATTTATTGTCCAACTTTTGTGACGGGCCACTGACACATCCTCTCCAACAGTCAATGAACAGATAGAAAACACACACAGAACTTCAAAATAAAATGGTATGGTATGGTAAAATAAGATTCCTAGATCGTATTTATACCAATTTTTATGGCTCAGACAAAAGGTTAGTCTCATTGAGTCTCATTTACAAGAGAGGCCTGTTTTGGCATACTGCCTGGAAATAGTCTCAAATAGTCTAATTAAATTTAACTTTTTGACTCAAAATATGATTTTAACAACTTTAAATACTCGTGGTGTGATTCATATTATTTCTCTATTCCAAAATGACATTATTTTAAGGCAAATGTTTAAAACTAAACTTCTCATACTATCCAGAAGGGGGCAGTCTACTGAAACTGTTGAAAGCAGTGTTTTCTGAGTTTGACCTGTTTCTGATGCAGTAAGTGTGAAGCCAACCAACTCAAACTTTTCTGTATTCCTACTTAATTATTTTGCTAAAAAAAAGAAGAAACATTTAGGTTTCAAATACATCTATTTTAGTGCCAAGATGAAATTGTTTAATTTCTTTACATTTTATTTTAAACTTTTGGAGAACTGCGCTAATATTATTTTACAATATAATTTTATCAATGGTTTTTAATTCCTTAAACAAATGTTGTAGCCTCAAGAAAAACATCCGGACAATTAAGTGAATCTGATTTGAGACAACAGATTTGGCAGATTCTGTCTGTTTGCTAAAAAAAATTCAGTTCAGTAGAAATACTTGAGGTCACGTGTGGCTTCATGATATTACCTAATCAAAAATATTTCCTATTTGAATGGCTGTTTTATGTTCTGAAATTTATTGTTTAAAGTAATAGCTCAGATCTTTTTAAGTGGGTTTCTGTGAAAAGTTTATTAACAGTTAATGTCTTACCTGTTTTAGATAGCTATTTGAATGACCTCAGTTTGAAGAAATAGACTACAATCTCAAAACCATAACATTGAGATTGTTGTTGTTGGTTGTTTACACAGAATTTGGAGATTAACTGCAAGCTCAAAGAGCAACAGCAGGAGGTAGTTATAGCACTTCCAGCAAGAACATCACAATTCTTCTGCAAAAAGTAGCTTTTGCATTAAAGACAATACAATTTTTGAGATTAGAGTTGTTTTAAGACAATAGAAATCCATTTTGGTCTCAGCCTGCATCAGACTAGCCATTAGCTCCTCATGAAACGCCAAACTGAGGTCATTCAAAGAGCTATCTACAACAGGTAAGATATTATTGTTCAGAACTTTTCTAAAAACGATCAATTCAAATATCCTAACTGTCTGACTATAATGATTCTTGTCACTTTAGTATTTACAAAGTACTTATTTGCAGGATCAGGTCAGCATTAATGTGACCCATTCTGGCAAAACGAGCTGGGATGAACTCAGGCTGTTGTGCAAAAAGGTGAAAATACTGATTTTTTTGTCCTAACTGAGATTTGCATTAAAAAAAAGAGTCTAATCTAGTGATCTCAGTAACAAAAATAGCGTATAATCTTTTTAATCTACCTCTAGATGAAAGTTTGCTAACACGAATGCCTTTGGAAATAATCCTTTTAATTCTACTATTTTTAATTCCTTTCAAATTGACCATTCTTCTCTGGCACCTGCCATAGTGCAGGGAAATCCTTTCGTTTAAAGTTTGGCATCATTGTGAAGCTCAGAGATTCTTCTTTTAAAATACACAGCTAGAATTCCCATGACATCACTCCAGACCAATAAAAAATATGTTTTCAAACCCACACTCTGTTAAACAAAATTATTTTATTGCCAGACCAAGGGATGTCAACAAATTCCAACAAACTACCGTATGTATCATTTTGAAGCTTTAGAGATTGACATTTTGAAACTAATATTAACTCAATATTGAAAAAATATTGACTTATTTTGTCAGCAGGGATGACAAAAACTGATTTTGTTACTTTGAATCATTTAACTGTTTGAGTAAAACATCTTATTTGTGTGAATATAAATGTTAAACTGTTTTATGAGTTGTTATTGCAAAGACTGCGTCTTCCACATATATTTTCTTTTAAATACAGTACACTCAAATGTAGTGGATTAGGTATGAACAAGGTTTGCATCAGTAACTGGCTTTAAAATGAAAAAGGGGGATTTTTGTGACCTCACATACTAGCCCAGCCCAGTGAGTCTAAGCATACTTAGCTTTTTTTAAAGAAGATTTCAGCAGATAAATATGCAGTTTTTTGCAAAAACACCAAAGAGCTCTGAAACAACAGAACTCAAAACAGAAAAACATGCATTTGCAGACAGACAGACAAAGGTCACCTACTAGTTTTTAAACCTAGACCAAAAAGTAAGGGCATTTGTGTTTGGTTGATAATTTCTATAAGTCTATATAACCCGTTAAATGATGTCACCTTTATTTGTTCAAAATGCATTTTTGGATTGAGCAGTAGAGCGGAGTAGGTTGTACCTACGAAAACCAAATCCTCTCTTCCTAACAGCTTTATTCCATTTTGAGCTACTGGTACCATAGATATAATAAACACTAGATAAGCTGAGGCGGAGTCTCCGGCGTCGTCACGTGGCAGCCATCTTGCGACAGACAGCAACATTAGCTGCAGCTGTTGAAACTGAATGGAGGTGAGGGGTTTACACAAACAAAAATACTCTTAACTCGCTGTAATCTTGACGGATTTACAAACGGTTTATCTTTTTAAAAACGTTATTAACGTGGCTATGATTTCTTTGGTAGTCAGACAGCACTTTTGTCTTTTTTAAAACGTTTTATTCATGTTTTGGGTGTCACACTCATCGAGAATCTAGAATCTGTTTTTATTACACCAATAACTATTTTATTACAAACTACTGTAAATGACTATCTTGATCATGATTGTATTTATTAGCATACTATTAACAAGAGCCTTTGATTAAGGGCTAGCTAGTACAGTATTCCAAATATTTCCCCAGCATTCTTAGATCACTAGGAGCTCTTTGTTTTTAACTGAACTAAAGCTGCACATGATTTCCAAGCGGTTTGGTATGTTCAACACTAATTACTGCTTTGTGTTTTACAGAAATACTCTTTGACAAGATGCCTGACTTTTGTGCAGCCTATGGATGCTCCAATAGGCGTAACATCAAAACAAGAAACCTTGGGATCACATTTCACAAGTAAGACTCTGTGACAGTATTATTACTTTAATTAGAATAATCATAGTTATATTTTGGATCAGTGCACATTATTGGTCATGCTACACACCAAAATGTGAGATAATATTATTGACATAATATTATACATAATATATATTTACATAATAATGACATAATATATATTTACAGCACTTTGGTTGACCTTGTTGTTGTTTTAAGTGCTCTATAAATAAAATGGTATGGTATGGTATACGGCTTGTAAAAGTATCTTTATATAAATTATGATGTATGATTTAGTGTTTCTTTTGGACACAATTTTTAATAGCTGTTTTATTGTACCAAAAGTAAATGCAAGCACACCAAAAGTATGATATATGTGTATAATTGTCATTACTATAATTCAAAGGTAAAGAAAGGAAGTGTGGAAAATAATGACCATCTTCTTCATGTTTTTAAGGTTTCCCAAAACCAGAGAGAGGAGGCGGCAGTGGGAAGTTGCCCTGAGAAGAGAGGGTTTTGTTGCCCTGGACAGGACACTGCTCTGCAGTGATCACTTCAGTTCTGAGGACTTCGATCGGACAGGGCAGACTGTTAGATTAAAAGATAGTGTTGTTCCAACACTTTTCAATTTTCCATCGCATCTTCAAAAGGTATGTATCATCGACCTACAAGATTTCAAGATGTATAAGATTGATATGTCTATAAACTACTGTATATATAAATATGTGGTTAAATGTCACAGTTTAGTATTTCTTTCTGCAAATTTAGCAATAAACAATGTGTTGTTCTTTACATAGCACATTTTAGACACTCTACTTTTGTTTATTTTAGCTTGTAAAAACAAGAGGCTCAAACACCTCTAGAAGAATAGAAGACAACCTGGCAATGGACCTGTCTCAGGATAAAGCTCAGTCTGATGTTGTGAGTATTAATTGATTCACACAATTGATAAGTGAATAATTATTTTTTTTTAAACTGTTAAATTCCACATTAATATTATTTATATATTTGTATATTTTTGCAAAGCAACTGGAAGCCACTGCAAAGAGGCGAAAGTGCTGCAAGCGGCAGGCCACTGACCACCCGTATTCACTGCCTCCTTGCCCCAAGGCTATATATGCCAAACTTAATGAAGCCTCAGCTAGAGTGAGGAAATTGCAGAGGGAGAAATCGAATGCCTTGGCAAGAGAAAGGAGGGCCAAGAAAAGCATGCTGTCTCTTCTAGAGGAACTGAAGGAGAAAAATCTCATCAATGAAGAGCTAAAAGACAAGCTTGAATGCTACTCGGGTAAATTAAAAATATTACATTGAATACATAGTATATAGGGTATTTTATGTTCTTTGGTGAAATGACACCCACTAAATCACTCTTAACTGTTTTTCAGATCTTCCAGTTCAACTGTTGTCGAGGCAGGGCAGCAAGTACACCAAGGCCCAGAGAGAGTTTGCCCTTACGCTCCATTTGCATGGGCCAAAGGCATATCACTATCTGAGAGACACTCTGCATATTTGCCTCCCACATCCGAGATCATTGCAAAGGTATTCTTCATTATGTTTGACTGTAAACTAAATCACTTGGAGAAACTTAAGCGCTACATATTGTGTTACCATGAATTGTAGAACTTGCTGAAAAAGGCTTACATTTTTAACTTTTTAGTGCAATGGCATCTATTTTTGGGATGCCAAGTGTTTTCAGTAGGGATGCTTAGTGTTTAAATGATTGTATGGTTAAATTTTTACTTTTTTATTTTACTAAGGTGGCTGAGCTCTGTTGATGCCAAACCTGGTCTAAATAAAATGATGTTGGACATGCTGGAGCAACGTCGCAAAGCAGATGAGGCCAAATACGGATGTGTCTCTTTGATGCTGGATGCCATGGCCATCAAAAAGCATGTTCAATATGATCCTCAGACACAAACAATGTCTGGATTTGTGGACATGGGAGATCGGATAAATGAAGCTGACATTGCCTCTGAGGCTCTGGTGTTCATGGTGGTTGGGCTTCAAGGTTATTGGAAAGCTCCGATTGCATATTATCTGACCAAGTCCCTAACACCAGAGACACAGAAAGTGTTGGTAGAGCATGCATTAGAAGAGCTTCATCATCGCCAGATATTTAAGGATGCCCAATGTGCCTTACTGCATATGCCATTCTATAACAACATGAACTACTACCTCATGCATATACTGTGTACATTAACTGATATGCTGCTTTGCCACTTTGCAAATGTCAATGCTAGAACCTTTAGTTTATTTTATAGTTATACTTTTTATACTTTTTTACTTTTTGTACTAGTATGCAAAAACTCAGAACAGTATTATGTTCATTAAATGTTTAGTGCTTTAGTTTTTAGAGTTGGTGTAAATTTTCATACTCTTATACCACTATGCAAAAACTCAGGACAGTGTTAAAGTTTTACTATTTTATGCTTATGTCTATTATTATATGTTTCAGTGTTTTAATGTTTAAATAGTTACTGTTGCACCGAGGGAGTGAGAGTCTTGTCACACTATCAGATGTCACACTATCAGATGTTTATTTTTGTTTATTTGTTTGTTTATTTATATTTCTCAATTATTAAATCTTTTCATGTATCTAAAAAGAATAAACTACACATATTGACCAAGGTTGGTGTAATAATGTATTTAATATTACATAATATTTAAATGTGTAGGGAAAAAAATTGGCATAAATTAATTTCATATCACCAATAATAATACTATTTATGATGAAATAGTATTAAATATTTATTAGCATTGTAACATATGTCAGTTAATTTCGCTGGAAATAAACATGTATTTAGAAATAGATGTAAATATAATCTTATTGTGTATACTGCTAGTGCAATACAGTGTCTACATAACGTTATTTTCATGTGAACGTCCATCTTAAGTATACCATATTATAACAACATCTCTCACATTTATAACAAACCAAACCGTTTTAAAATCGGATGGAAATTAAGCAAGTTATGGTTATTTTAATAGTGAATGCACCATTCACATTCATGTTAAGAGTGGGCGTTCTGTCTGTCCCAAGATGGCCGCCGTCTGACGATGTCGGTCTCCATTGGCCAACAGCGGGGCTGTCTTATCTAGTGTTTATTATATCTATGACTGGTACCCTATGTGCTGACAATAAGGTGTCCCACTGTCAGCACCTGTGATCAACCAGTGGTAATCCCAGATCTACACAGGCTGGGACCAAACTCTATCCTCCATGAAGACAACACTCATCCCCACAGCGTAATGTTTATCTAGCTTTAGCTTTATCTTACTAGCTGAAGAATTTGGGAGGGGAGAGGATGCCTACAGTTCTGAACTCAACGCCGTTGAACACCTGTGGGATCAACGTGGGCATGTTGTTGGTTCCAGAGTGACCACCACAACCACACAGGCTAAACTGGATGCTTTCCCACAGAAGTATGAGATCATAGGGAGCTCTACGAGGAGAAGGTGCCAGGCTGTTGTGGCTGTGTATGGTTCTTCCACATGCTACTGAAGCCTCTGTTTATTAAGTACAGGTAGTCCTCGGGTTACGACAGCCTCGAGTTATGACGTTTCGGGGTTACGTCACGCATCTCATAAAAATAATAATAACAATTTTGAAATGTTTTACTTTGAAGCCGATTTTCGCAGTTTCCGGCCAGTTTCCGGTTTCCCGTTTTGCTAGCTGTGGAGGCTACAGCTGCCTGTACTCTCTAAACTCTCTAAAAAAGCTAAGTCTGGTCCTCTGGACATTCAAAAAACAAAACAAAACTTGTTGGAGCAAGCTGGACAGGCAGCAACAGGCAGCAGCTGTGGAAAAGTAGTTGTTTTATGGACGGCGATTTTACAACATAAACGAATGGAGAATCCGGAGGAGGGAGGGAGAAACGGAGGAAATGGCTTCACCAGCAGTCCAGAGTAGGAAATTAACTCTTTTTTTCCCTTCATTATGGCTCTGAATGTATGTGTTTTTTGATAATTATGTAGGGTACTGTGTTAGGATAGGCTAAGTGCTTGGTAAAATACAGTACTGTACATATAAGGTGCAGTTTGGACGTATGTTTCGAGTTACGTCCAAATTCGAGTTACGACGCAATGCAGGAACGTAACTACGTCGTAAGTCGGGGACCACCTGTAATTAAATTGTCAAATTGTTCCTTAAAACTTCAAACATTCAATCCAATAAACAACACCAAACAAGAGTCAGTAGTAGCAGATAAGCTGTTTGGCATTGACAGAGAAAATTAGCCTTTTTTTTGTGTGTACAACTCATATTCAGCTATTCTGCTCCACCCACAAATGCATCTTCCAAACAAACATTTGTTAGTTTGTTTTCTGATTTTAGATGTTCCTCGTGTCCAAGTCTCTTACTGTGATTCGGTTCTTAGAAGCAGGGACTCGTTGGTCCAGTGCAACCGGAAAACGTTCTTCTGTAGGGAGAGAAGTTTAACGCGGAAGTTCTCCGCACGCAGGTCTTTCACAGGACTGTGGTCGATCACCGTGAACCTCCCCCCTCTGCAAACAGCGGACAGCATAAGCACAGATGACGAGCGGGACAGCGGAAGGAAAAGCTGTGATAAGACTAAAGAGATGATGCACAAGACAGCAGATAATAGGAGCACAGGATGCAACAGATGGTAATGAGAGAGGAGCTGGCTAGCTGCAGATGGATTATAATGGAATTACAAGGTAACATGTTTGGTTACTCACTCTTTATGTACAGAGATTAGCAAGTAGTCATTGAAGAGATGCAAGTAAATATTTCTCTCTGTGTCTTTTAGAGAAAAATCCAACAGCTGAGTGACTGGACCTTCACGCACCAACCTCCGAGACTGACTGACAAGAGGAAGAGTCTGAAATTCAACCAGAACACACATTATTAGTTTTGTCCTATTAGACTGTCACCACTGGAAAAAGACTGAAATTAAACCAGCATTTCTTGGATAAATGCACATCACCTGCTGCCCTGGATGTCAAAAAAACAGAGAAAGATCTTGAGTGATCTGTTAGTGCTTTGAGTATGTGTGTGTGTGTAAATTTTACCACATTTTACTTCAATATCTATAGAACTGACAAAGTTTATAGCCACGTTGGCTAAGATCCGCTGTGGAGGCTATTTTAAATTGAGTTGGCTCCAAAAGATAAACATCTGAATGAACAGCCACAGCCACGAGTTCACGGGATATTCTGCCAGTGTTGTATAAAGTACCTCAAAGTGATACCTCAGTGAAAACACAAGTATCTTACCATAAAATTACTTGGGTAAAAGTTAAAGTCTCCTTTAAAATTATTACTTGAGTAAAAGTCTTGAAGTACTGTATCTGACATTTAATGCACTTAAGTATCAAAAGTAAATTTCTCATATTAAATGTACTTAAAGTGTATTCAGTAAAAGTGAATGGTTAGAATTTCCAAAACTACATTTACTAAGTGTGCAATTTCCAATGAAAAAATCTTGGAAAGTTTGAACTGAGCAATGGAAGATTGCTCTTTAACAAGTCTGATTCTAATGAAGTATATTCATTTCATTCAACCTTTATTAACCTTTATTAACAAAGCTGTTAGAAAACCCACATTGTTGTGTAGTTGGCTTGTTTACTGAGCTAGGTTCTGTTTGGGTATTATGGCTTGTTTCTTTCTGAATTTAGTAGATCTTATGCTCTTGAATGCACCGTGGATGTTCCAACGCTAGTGAACGCACCGCTCTATGTAAAGTGCAGACCTCAGTTAGAGTTTTTTTTTCTCTTTCCTGGAATGGATGGAACCTTGTTGTTCAAGCTTGTTTGTGCTTTACAGGTTTAGTGCTGTGTGTAAATACCAGAAGAAACACAGCAAATAAATCATCCTAGACAGGATATCTCTCTCTGTGTTCTTTGATGGGAAGACTAGTGGCCCGACAACTTCACCTTGCTGCTCTAAAGTGATGTCCTGGAGAACACCAAACCTCTCTTTTTTAGCAATTACCGTCATTTTCACACCTATCAGGAATTTACAGTGGCTCCACCGTGAGTCAACAAAGACCTATTGTAATGATTTTAAAACTTTTTAAACATTTTAAAACTAGTCTAACATTCCATGACAGAGAATAAATACACAAATATCAATCAGTTTATCAACCAATGGAACCATAACACCAATATTTCCTTTTTATTACTCACTCTGCACTCAAAGTCCACCTTAGAATTGAGAGTGACCAAAGACTCAATGTTTTTCATCTGAGAGATGCTGTCATTACTCTCTTGAATCATCTAGAGAGAGAAACAGAGGAGTTTGTCAGCAATGAATAATGCTTGTCCATGTTCATACAGCATGAAAATAGCAAGTTATACCACCTTGTCAAGAAGTTTTAAAGCTTTGATGGCATTTGTTGCCTCCACTGTACCAGGAGTTGTTCTTTTCACAATATTCTGCAAGAGACAAGGGTCTGGGTCAGGCTAAAATGCATTAAACTAAAAGGGTCTTTGAGACCAGAAAGTTCATTCTCAATAGTCCAGGTATCAAATCCGCTCATTCTCAATCAGTTCAACTGTCCAGATGAACTGATTGAGAATGAGCGGATTTGATACCTGGACTATTGAGAATGAACTTTCTGGTCTTGAACCACTTTGGACATGTCTGCCTGCCTGGGAGGAGTCGACGAGGGACAAGCCCCCAGAAACCATCTTGGCTACAGCAAACTGGTTGGTCCACTTAAGTTGTTTACTTGGTGGGGTAGCTTCAGTTTGCTTTGGACTGCTCTGACTGACGAAGCCCTCTGGAGTGAGGGTGAAACGTTTCTACTAAAAATAAACTGTCCAGATGAACTGATTGAGAATGAGCGGAGGGTCTTTGAGAGTTTTAATACACACCTGGACCAGCAGCCTCATTCTTGTGATTCTTTGGAAGGGAAGCACAAGGAAGGAGCGGAGAGGAAGCCTCTGACAAACAGGACTCTTCTCTAATGCATCCACAACCCGCTTGAACCCCGGATTCCCGTTCCTAAAAACAAACACATAATACCCTGATGCATGCTCAATAATCCAGGTAGAAAAATCTAAAAAAGCTACCGGTAAGTCTGGTCCTCTGGACATTCAAAAAACAAAACAAAACAAAGCAGGGTTCAACTGTCCCCCTTATACAATGCTGTTATTGCTAGTATCACTCAGCCCTCTGTGAATAGCAAACAACCATCAGGGTGCTAACAATCCATCGTTAGGCTGATGGTCCTCCTTGAACATGTGAGCATAGGCGTAGATCCTGGGGGGGTCGGGGGGTCTGGACCCCCCCCAATCTTGGGGAATTATAGATCTGTCCCCCCCAATAATTCAATAAAGGAAACCGTGTCTTTAAACAATATTAATATAAAAAGGCAAAAAAAGAGAGAAATCCGCCATTATTCTAAGAAAAAAAAGGAAATTTTGCCCCCCCCCCCCTTCTCTGTTGGCAAATGGTTTAGTCCAATGTTTACAAGGAACAACAAAAGCACCGGAGTCACAGGCTCCGGGCTCCGGCGTGGAGCCGCTGGGTGGGAGTGAGCTGCAGCACAAACTATTAACTTCCAGTAAGTAGCTACTTAAAACATAGGTGACAGTGACTGGGAGGAAAAGGTCTTTTACAGTGTTGAAAGACAAGTGTGTCTGTGTCTCATTAGTGGCTGTAGCAACAGCAAAACGCAACGAGGAGCGACACTTCATCAGCTAACACGCTAGCTTCAATGCTAACTGGCTCACAACAGACAGAAGAATGTCAGCGCAGCTTTGAGCAGGATGGATTCACATTCATCATATTTTCAGGTGTGGAGCTCTTGAAAGAAGTAATGATAAAATATGTGAAAGATAAATAATTTAAAAAGAGTAGAGAAGATGTGATGATTAGTTAAAATGATTTTATATGTGTAGCACTTTGTTGCAGCTGTGGTTGTTTTAAAGGGCTTTCTAAATAAATTATTATAAAAAATGTTGAGGATCAATACTTATGTCACATGATTAATAAAAAAGTCACTGTTTATTATATTACAATTACATTATTGATATTTTGTATCTGCAACTGGAAGATTTTATTCTTAATAGGTTCTTAAAAAATGCTACAGATTTGTTAATAGTAAAAGGCATATTTTGAATGAATGTTACAAACGTGTTCATTTCTACAAAACAGTTAATAAAATATTTATAAAATACAATGAATTTCAAATGTTACAGATTGAGTTTAACATAAAAGAAATAGTGTTTTATGTTTAAATATCAGTTAATAAGTAATCCATTATGCCCCCTTGTTTAGGACTGGAACCAATCTCAGCTGCTTTTGTGTGAAGGCAGGGACACCCAGGACAGGTCACCAGAGACACCCAGGACACGTCTCCAGTCCATCACAGAGACAGACAAAGAGACAAACAACCATCCACACTCCCAGTCAAAGCTAAGAACAATTTACATTTGCACAGAAGAGCCAAAAAATTATTCAAACTGAGGACTCAAGTTCTTGATTGAGAGTTCTAATCACTACTGGTAATTATCAATAATAATTGATCATATTTACCAAGCTAAATCATTGTGTGGAGTCTTTAATAATACAGACCAGATCAGATGTGATCAGGCAGTCATATATTCACATGTATGTAAATGTATTATTATTAATACTATAATTAAAGTTGAACCATGCAAATTTGTTTGGAACGAACAAGTGGACCTTTGTGCCTCTTGGTCCCACTGAAGTAGCTCTCAGTCTCAAAAAGTTTGGTGACCCCTGCATTAAAGTATTTCTTCTCCTTGAAAACTGTTTTTTTTTAAGCTTTAAGATTTTGGGAAGGTGTGGTACCAGATTATCAGTGACACTGACCACAGCAATCTATGAATACAAGCCAAACAGAAATTTAAACAATATTTAGAGGGGACCTATTTTGCAAAATTCTCATTTTGCCACTTGTCATTTTGACAAGTGGCAAAGATTGAACACATTAATTTTTTTATAAGAGTAATGAGTGTCACTATTGTACTGATTAATAGTAGTATTAAGACTACTAAATACATGCCATTTAAATCAATATTATTGCTGATTATTCTGCATAGTATATGCATGCAGTTTGGATAAACTTCCCTCTGTACATTTTGCATTACATTTCACTGTAACTTTGCCGACCCCCCCAAAATTGCTCTTAAAAAATTTCCCTGTTTATGGTCCCCCCCAATAATGAGATGAAATCTACGCCCTTGCAAGTGAGCAGCTGGTTTCAGGCTGTCATCAGCCAACTGGTTGATCCACTGTGGGAGGGTGCTATTTATAAGACTGAGCTGATTACAGCAGCTCAGACTGAGGAAGTCTTTCGGACGAAAGACGAAACGTTTCTACAATATTTTGCTTTGTTTTGTTTTGTTTTTTGAATGTCCAGAGGACCAGACTTAGCTTTTTTAAACACATAATAGTTTCCACTGGATCTAAAACTTAAAATAAATCTCCTTCAATGGGAGGAAACTCAAAGACACAAGCTGCTTACATGAGTTTTTGGTAGGTGGCGTCCTGATACGACTGGTTGGTGAGGTATGGCACATAAACTGTCCTGAAGCGTGGACACTGCTTAACAATGATGTCGCACACAGTAAAGTGCATGACGTCCGACTCCACTCGCTCCTCCAGCTTGGATAAGAATCTAAAAAAAGAAGAACTTTAACCTTCGTGCTCTCACAAATATTTAATTTTGTCAATAGATGCATACAGAGAATAACCTTTATGTCTGAAACAATGTTTTCACTTTTCTGACCTGCGGCTGATGGCGCGAACGTCGGATAGGCGGGAGAACAGCCAGTTTTTATCCTGAGTGGTCAGCAGCATCTGGAGCTGTTTGGACTTGACGAAATGATCAATAACTATGTCCAAACTCCGGCAATAGGACGCCTCAGACGTTACAACCTCAAATCTCACCTTGCAGACAAAATCAGAGAAAGGATTGAAGTGGAACCAATTAAAACTTGTAATTGACACCCAACGAGCAGAAAGTTGTCGGTTGTGATTTCACAACACGTAAAAAAATCTTCCACTGTGACTCATGTTTCTTGTGAGGTTTACAGAGAAATGCACATCATTGTTCAACTGAACAGTTGGCTAGAAACACTTCCTATGAAAACTGGATTAGAAGTAGTGTTAATCTGTGATGTGGCCAAGCTGTATCATTTGTGAGATTTTAGTGTGTCAACAAGACAACAGCAATGAGCAGGAACAAGGAAACAATTCCTTTTTTTTTTTAAGTAAAACACTTTCTGCAAGAGAAAACAAAGCATTTCAGAGTGAAGCTCATGGGGCAATAAATTACAATCGGTAATTTGAACTGCCCTCCGGATTATTTTGAACTTTGTGCCAGGCATGCAAGCTGAGAAACTTTCCAGAGATGAAAGTGCAAATCACTTAGAATCCTAACACGATTCCTAACTAAATCAAGTTTAGATTACTTCACGCCAAAACAAGGAAGTAAATGCTTTGGGAAAAGCAAAGATACCGGTAATCAGCATGCAAGTCATTGCCAACAAAATGTGCTGAAACAAGTTCAGACTCCATCTGCCGCTTATTTCTGAGCTGTGTCGCAGGGGCAGCAGATTGAGAAGGGAGGTCCAAACGTCTCTTTCTACAGCCACCTCTTCTTTTCTGGATGGACTCCAAGGCATTCTCTGGTCAGCAGAGAGACATAGTCCCTCCACTGTGTGCGTCTTGCCTCAGGGTCTCCTCTCAGTCCAACATGCCCAGAAAACCTATAGGGAGGTGCACCAGGAGCATCCTTATAAGATGCCTGAACCATCTCAACTGGCTCCTCTCGATATGGAGGATCATCACCTCAACTTTAACTCTCTACCAGTTAACTGAACTTCTCACCCTGCAGGGAAAATTCATTTTGACCACATGTATCTGAGATCTTGTTATCTTTCAGACATTACCCAGAATTTGTGGCTGTAGATGAGAGTAGGAACATAAAACAACTGGTAAACAGAGAGCTTTGCTTTACAACTAAGCTTCCTCCTTACCAGAACGGACTGGCACAGCGTCTGCAATACTGCAGAAGCTGAACCAATCCATTTATCAGTCTCGTGCTCCATTCTTCCCTCACTCATGAACAAAACCCTGAGATTTTTGAATGCCTCCACTTGAGGCAGCACCTCACCTACAAACCAGAGAGGGCAATCCACCCTTTACCAACAGAGGACCACGGCCTCAGGTGTGGAGGTGATGATCTTCATCCCACACACTTCACACTCGGCTATGAACTGTGAACTGAACTGAGAGCTGGAGCTCTCAGTGGAGAGCTGGAAATCATGGCACGAGGATGACAACAGGACCACATCATCTGCAAATAAAGATGGAATCCTGAGGTCATCAAACCAGACTCCTTCCGCCCCCTGGCTGCACCGAGAAATCCTGTCCATAAAAGCTATGAACGGAATCAGTGACAACAGGCAGTCCTGGCAAAGTCCAACTCCCATTCTGAAGGGGTCCGACTGACTGCCGGCATTGCGAACCAAACTCTAGTACTGGTACTCTAAAAAAGCTAAGTCTGGTCCTCTGGACATTCAAAAAACAAAACAAAAAATGTATAAGACTGAGCTGAATACATCATCTCAGACAGAGGAAGTCTTTCGGACGAAAGACGAAACGTTTCTAATTTTTTGCTTTTTTGTTTTGTTTTTTGAATGTCCAGAGGACCAGACTTAGCTTTTTTAGATTTTTCTACCTGGATTATTGAACATGCATCAGGGCAAACTCTAGTACCATTTCTTTAGGGACTGAATGGCCATTTCAATCTTATTCATTAAAAAAAATCTGAAGAGTTTGGGAGTGCTACATGAGGAGTCTTTACCCATCAAATATAAGCAATGCAAGACATTTACCTCCTGTAGTCGTCTTTGATCCTCTGTGAGCATCTCCAACTCAGGGTTGTTACTGACTTCCGGCAATTCCCGCCACAGTACGGAATGCTGTGTGAGTGAGATGGACAGACGTGGAGAAGACGGCCTGTGATCGGTCCTGGGGATGTCTGGAAGAGGCAAGTTTTTGGCACTTGTGACAGAGCCGGCATGAGTCGAGGAGCACAACTGTGCGACTGGTGGTATGGGAGGAAGAGGCCTGCGGGCAGGGGGAGGTGAGGGCATGGGGGACAGGTTAGGGTCTTCGCCCACTGAGAGAACATCGGAGCGAAACTGACGCAGAATCTCAATGTTCTGTGCCGCCTCGTTGTACTGCTGGTAGAGCAGTGCTGCATCTGGGGGGGGAGACAATGAGAGACAAACGAGTCAAGAAAGAATAAATTATCTAAATGGACAGGAAGCAAATGAAGTAAAACAAGTGGAGACAGAAAAGTGTTTTTCACGAGTCGTTTTTAGCATTTTAAACAGTTCTTATACACACACACTGATCGGAATGCAAAATCACAGCCGCAGCTGTTTTCCTGAGAAGTTCATAAAATAATCTGCTTGCAGAAACCTGTCTGTGACTTGCACAAACCCACACACAGATCAAGCACCAACCCACTCCTTTGCCATTTCTCATAACAGCCAAGTGCAGCAGTAGTAAAGAGAACGGCTACCATTTCAATTTGTTTAACACATTATTTTTAACTGGTGTGAGCCAGAAGTAAACGAATACAGATTTGCTCTCTTTTGTGTATGCCACTGAAGTTTTGAACCCAGCATTAGGTGATTAAGAGATAAACAGTCACTGAGCTTGTATTTACACCGAAATATGACTCACACACACTTTGAGGGGAAACGCTCAAGCCTGTCACGCTTTTCCCTGCTGCTCTCAGATCGTATGTCATCATGTCGCCTCAACTAGTCTATTACTCTTCAGATTTACTTTAAAACATCACTGTCACTGATGCTAACAAAACTTATAAAATATTTATATTTCACAAGGCAGCAATGAAGATATATAACATATCAGATGATTACATTGGGCGCTTAAACATGAATAAATAAAAATGAGAAACTTACTGAGAAAACTTGAATTCCCCTGGAGTCTTGCCATTTTGTCAAAAGCATTCCTGCCAAAAAAAGAACAAGAAAAACACAACTGTGGAGTTAATAAAAAACCTCTAAAGCTCATTTAAGTACCGGTATAGCTGCTAAAACATCAGATTTTAGGAGACTCTTTAGTATCCGCACTATTGCTCCTCTAAAATGTAAACTTCGACTGGTTTACAAGAGTATTTAAAATTTTGCACAATTTTTGTTTTGCTCACCTTAGGTTCACCTCTCCCAGGCTTTTACTATGATCATCATCTGAAATCAAAAAGTAGCTATTTGTAGTGACGCTATAAAACACCATCTTGAATGTGTAAGACATAAAAGCTACAACATAAATACGTTAAATAGATAATTAGTTCAATAAATCAAATGCCCGCCACTATAAGTTACAGAAAATAAATGGTTGTTTCCAGAACCTATGCTTTAACCATCTGTCTGAAAAAAGGATTAACATCTGCATGTTAAAGCCACACCTCGGATTTTCCCTTTCTTGCTCTGCCTTGCTAATTTCCACCGAAATGTAATCACAACATTGTGACACAGTTTCCAGTTTAGATGATGCAAATTGTGTCGATTGGAGCAAAGATAGATAACCGAGAGTGGTAGATAACTGAGTACTGTACTTTTTTTTCTTTAATCTTTATGATTGGTGTAAATCTATAGGTATTAAATGTTACAAAGATTAGAAAACAGAAGAAAGAAAAAGAATAATGTGATTTTAAAGTGTTATTTGTTGATTTTGATTGTTGTAAGCACGCGGTCTTGTTTGAAGATAAACTGCAATGCTTACAGACAACAAAAAGCGATGGAAGTAAAAATCAAGAGGTGGTTCTGCAGATTTTGGAAATGGTTAGATATATGATCAGATCCCAGTGTTGTCTTAGTTTTCTGTCTTTACCTGTTGGAGAGAATACTCTGGCTCTGCGATCCCTTCCAACACTTATATCTTCTTCCACGTCTACATGGTCTTCGTCTCTTTGCTTATTGGTTTTACGGATCGCCCGCCTCCGTATGCGAACTTCAGGGCTCATATTCAGAAAACTGGAAGACTTTGTGACAGTCGCCGCTTTCAATTCAGCTCCTATCTCATCCTTTCTAACTTCCACCCCAGTTTCTTCTATACATTTCTCCATCTCCGCTTCTGTATTTCCCTCTTCCGTCTGCCTGTCTTCTGCTCCTTCACTCATTTCGTATTTAACCTCCTGGCTTCTACCCTCTTTAGGGAGAGTTACAAGATCAGACTCTGAATCATAGTTAAGAACGGGGCAGCTATTAGGCTTGTACAGTGTGTTGATCATTAAATACTCCTCCACCTCCTTTCCCTTGCTTTTTTCATTGTCTGTTTCTCTTAACTCTTTTATATCTGCCCTTGCTAACTGAGCCTGACTACAGAGTTTGGTCTTTTGGTCCGTAGTGTGATTTTCCTTCCCCTCTGTGTTTAAATGTGTGTCAGTATTAGTGTATGAAGGTGTTTCAACATGTAAAGCTATGACGTGGCCTGCTTGAATGTCGGCTTGGTTCTGTCCCATACCTTTAAAGTCCACCTCCAGGTCTTCCTCCTCCAGTTCCGGGTCTGAGTTCTGATCATCTCTTGTCAACGAAATAATCGGCAAATCAAAACTCCTTTGTGGAACAATGTCTTTTTCCTCACCATTCTTGATTTGTTTGGCCCCTTGATCTTGTTTTTGTTCATCCACCGCCTGTTCATCAGACTGTCCCAGGATCTCGCGCACCACACTTGCAGCCCATTTCATGTGGGGGGCTTGGGAATGACGCTTTGGTTCCTTGGACATGGTCCATGCCCCGCTCATTCTTATCCGAACTTCCTCCATCTCTTCTTGACTCATTGTTTCAATGTTCATGTCATCCAAGAAGGGTGGAATTCGCTCCAAAGTGTCTCTAGAACGAGTATCAGCATGACTTTGTCGTCTTCCTTTATTATTTTCTCTCCAATGTACAAGGAGTCGTTCAGTTTTTGCGTCTCTTTTCATTTCTCTAAATCCTGTCCGCACGGGCTCCACTTTGCTCATCATTTCCCCTCTAAGTTCAACATCTTGTAGCTCTTTGGATGCATTGTATCGAATGTCCCCTTCAGCTGTGTCTCCTGTTGGCAGTCCGTCCTTTATTGGAAAACTGTAGTCATTTTGCTTGTCATTTCTGCTGGATGTCAGCTGCTGGGCATCCTGAGATTCATGTTTGGCCTCATCACTACTTTGATTAAGAGTCTCTGAATTTGGTTCGTCTATTTCCACTCCTCCCACTTCATTATCTTCTGACGATGACAGCTCAGTTGTTTTTGACCGGGAATGACTTTGCCCAGCAACAAAGAAGACATTCTTTGGCTTCTTTTGCCTCCCTTTTGCATCATCATTAACCACTTCCTCATTCCTTGTAGTAGATTCGTCCCGATCATCACCTTCAGAACCCATGGAACTATCAGGCGTTGGATCCTCATCTGAAGCACCAGCTTCACAGGAATTCTTATAGTCCTTAAAATCCTTTGGATAATTTTCTCTTTCTTCTTCCTCGTCTCCACCACTGGACAAAGTCACAACCACGTTCTCTCCTGACAGAATTCTGTCTTGCTTCCAACTGCCATCATTTCCTCTTTCACTTCCAGATGGTGCCCAAGATTCACGCCCACCATCTTCGTCTGTGTCACTCTCCTCAGTGTTGTTGGCCATTATCTCTCCCTGTACATCTCCCTGTCGCCTTTCCTCTATCTCTCCACAACTGTCAGACAGATGTTCCTTCCCTCCTCGCTCTGTCCAGATTTCACTCACCTCATCATCTCCCTCTATACTCACTCCCTCAGAGTCTCCGCTATACACATCTCTCCCACCATGCCTTCTTTTAGAATAGCTTTGCTCCAAGTTCCTCTCATCTGGTTCTGCTTTTTCTCGACTCTTGGGTCTTCCCTTTTCTTCCATTGACTCCACGTTCATCTCCTCTCTTCTCCTCTCCCTTTTCTGCCTTTGATAACTCTCACTGTTTCTATCTTCAGTTGTCTTGCCCCTCTGTGGCTCTAACCACATCCTTTTCTTCTCTGGCAAGCTATTTGTGGTTTCTCTTCTATCTCTTCCTTGTTTCTCACTTCTTATTTGTTGCTTCTGACTTCTGTCAGCTGCTCCCTCTGGTTTGCTACATCTTTCTTTTATTCTTTCACCTTCAACAGCCTGTCTTGACCTTCTTTCCCTTTCCCTATACATGTCTCTATCTTGTCTATATTTCTCAATGTCCCCATCGCTGATCCGTTCTCGGCCGCTTTGGACTTGTGGAGGCGGCCTCTGAGCTGAATCATTCATGGATTTGTTGCTTTTGTCTGCCTGTCGTTCACATGTTTCCTTGTATCTTCTTTCATTTCTGTATTGATCATCCACTCTCCTATCATCGATGAATTTTCTTTCCATTCTCAATATTTCCTCTCTGTCCACCTGTCTTGCTGTTCTCATGAAAACCTCGTCAGATCTTTTCCGGTTGTCCTCTTCTCTCCTCCTGGATCTATCCATGTCTCTCTTGATCTGCCCATCCTTATCCCTCTCTAGTGGCGTTTTGCTCCTGTTTAACTCCTCATTTCTGATGAATTGATTTGTCGCCTCTTCCCTCTCTCTGTCCTTCATTTGGTCTCTTCTCATCTTACTCTCAAGGTCTCCTTCATTCCTGGCGTCTTTCATTCTCTCTTTCCTCTGAGCTCTCTCCCTTCTTTCTGCATACCTCTCTCTTTCTGGTCCCCTCTGAAATAAATACATCTTGGCCTCATCCACATCAGCTCTCATCTTTTCTCTTCTTCTAGCTGCTTCTTTATCTCTTGTGTCCTGTGAACCAATAGTTTCACTTGTCCTCCCTTGAAGTTCAACTCCAGACATCTTACAGGTATATCGTTCACTCTTTACTGTCCTCTCATCTTCAGGGTGTCTTCTTCTAGGGTTTTGTTGCCCTTCTCTTTCCCTGTACATCTGTCTCTTTTTCTCACAGTTATCCATTTGACCATCTCTCTGCCTCCTGTCTTCTTCCATCTCAGGAGGAGTACTTTCAGGACCTCTGTCAACTTGTTTCATTCTTGGAAATGTATCACCTTTCTTTCCCTTCTTTTTTACTCCTTGCTCAGTCTCTGTGTTCTCCACATTCGACAGCAGCCTACCATTTTGGCTCTTGTCATCTTCTCGCCTCCTTCCTCTTTGATCCGGCTCTCTTTTTCCTTCTCTGACCCAGAGATCAGAAGCTCTGTCTTTGTGTTGCTGCTGCTCCACCTCTCTCCTCACATTTTTATTTTGTTTGTTGACTCTTTCTTCTTCCAACGAAGCACTAGTTTTTGGCGATGGACTTGGGTCTCGAGAGTTTTGTCCTGAATGAAACTTGTAGTCAGGTATAGTTAGGCTAGACAACGTGTCAAAAATTGTAGAAATGGCCTTTTTGCTCCCCATGGTACCATAATTTGGTGAATCTAGAAGATGGTTAACGCACAGATTAGATAAAATGATCTAAATTCATAAAACATTCAAGTAAAGACCAAATTAAACACAGTCGCTTCGTGCATTAAAATTAAGAGCTGCGCTGTTACACTTTAAACACAATTATATTTTGTTTGTACTTGTTTTTTCAATGTATGTACATTTACTTTGAGTAAATCTTGTTTAGAGTAAAGAAGGAGTCAGGAGAAAAGGTGACACCCTCTTACTGTTCTGTAAGAATGCAGCACAAACCTGTAAAAATGCAAACTGTCTTATAGAAAGCAGAGGCCTGTGACACATAGGCAAGGCATGTAGCGCGCAAACAAGTTCTTTAAACGTGTCTCCATCAGACACAACTTTCAGAATTATAATAATAAAATTAAAATAAAACTCACCTGAATGTGTATCCAGAGGAGATACTGCTCTCCCCCTGTTTAAGCTCAGCTCAAAAGCATAGGATTGCACAACTTTTGACAATTCATTCTCTTTGTCCTGGTGTTATCCGAGTAGATTTCCTTTTGTTTTTCCTAATAAATCTCAACTGTCTTTTCTCTCTCTCTCTCTCTCTCAGTCGATCAACTCTTTTGAATAGTTCATGTTTATGCCTGAGTGCTCCTTGCTTTTTCCTCTTGCTGCCTCTCGCTGTCTTTCCCTAGCTCTCCTCCTTCCTCAAATTCCCAAACAAGTCTCGACAGATTGACACTTATCTTCCCCTCCTCTTCGCCTCAACGCTTGTCTTCACATTTGTTGGCATTCCACAGGAAAGATCCCTCATAAAACAAGCAACAACAAAAAAAGACTTGTCAATGTGTCCACTTCTGCTGTCCCTTTACTGATCATAAGACTGGGAGGTCACCCCCCACCCCAAAACAAGAGCACAATTCTTCTCTCTCCTGTCCCACTCTTCTTTCACAAGATACAGGAAGTAAACCTCCTGAGTGTGTCTCATGATTGGTGGACAAGGAATGGCCGGGTGTGTCTGTTCACATTTCAGTCAAGGTAAGGGTTGAGATAACAAGGAAGTGTGTGTGTGTGTGTGTGTGTGTGGGGGGGGGGGGGGTAAGAAAAATGAATTGTGAGACAGTCTGCAATCTGCAGGAAAGCCTTTACCGTTAAAACGTCCCCAGATTCCCATGAGGCTTAATGCCAAGAGGAAAGAAAGGGAAAGAAAACCTTTTTTTTTTTAAATAATAAATATACAAATACCCAGATGAATCAATCACAGAGGGGAGGGCAGCATGCTTGATTGGTAATGAATGATTTGTTTAAAAGCAACTGCTTAACTTTAATGATTAAGTAAAACGATCTGAGTTGAAACATTTGAAGTGCAACAACCAAACTGCTGTTAGTTGACTAGGCAACTAGAACGAAATAGGATTATTATTATTATTTATTTATTTTTGGCTTTCATTTTCATTTATTGTTCTTAATAAACATTTTTAGTTTTAGTTTTTTTTTTTTAGAAAACATGTAATCAAGTGCATAACTTCTCAGCAATGCAGTGCTGATTCAATTTTATTGCTATGTATGAAACTAGTTTATGATGCTGAGAGGTGTTTCTTGAACTTTGTACACACTATTCTAGATCAGTGAGGGATTTACTGATAGATTGGTCAATCTAATGTTCTGGGAAATGAGTGCAAATAGCAACACCTGTTTTTTTTTTTTAAGTAATTTTGACTTGAAGTTCACTGTCTTGCTTTACTGAAGGAACTTTTTTTAATAACAGTATGTATAAAGTGCATTTCCTACTAAACTGTAGGATAATTTTTTTGCTATAAAATATTACAATAACTCTGCAGTAAAACACAAACAACCTCTCAATAAATAATTTTTTCTCTAACATATGACTTGTATTGTTTTTCAGGGTTAGGCAGCTACATGTTGTGACTAGAAATTTTCATATTTATATGAATCACTTTTTTTTTTTAACTAATTGCTGTGAGACATGTTGGACTGGTTAACAGTGACAAAGTTTCCCTAAGTTTTATCAGACACAAAGTGCTCACCAGGTTGAATACTGTATATCTCTAGAAGATATCAGTAATCTTGTCATTTTGTGTTTGCAAATTGGGTGCACAGTAGAGTGGGTCATTGTTTCAGGAGCAGAGACTTGATTAAAATCCAAACAGATTAAAGGTTGTTTCGATATGGACCATACTGATAAACTGGAGCCACAAAGGTACAACTTTATCTAGCAAACAAGCTTTGTTGAAAAAGTGTTGATGCAAACTGCAGTTTCTCAGTTACACACCGATATCTACTTTGCATGGCCTGTAATGTGGAGAAAATGTGTTTATTTTACTGGGTTTCCGACGTCATTTTGGCGAGGTTCGCTGGACTGTTTGCTAATGAGTTAATTTGATGTGATTTATTACCAAATAATTGACTTAGGTGAACCAAAAGTACAAAGAAAATAGTAATAATGAGTAAAGAACATATTTTTGCTAAATACAGTAAATGTGTGGTGGACATTACGTTGTCAACGTACCGATAAATAAACTTTTTCCACTTTTCCACGGACGGTGTACAACTTAAAAATAAAAATAAAACACTAACAGCTAGCCACCTGAAGATATTTCTGGTCACGTGACACGGAAGGAAAATTCAAACGCCTCTGATTGGTCGAGCTCCGGTTGGTCATATGCGCGTGCTTTGTTTGGTTTCACTTCCGCACTCCGCTCTTTCTGTAGCATGTTAGCATCTTAAATAGTACTTTACACGCTTTTTCAAGGAATCCTCTTAATGATCCAGAACAGCAAAACAAAAACGTTCCTCAATGTAAATTTTTGTCGCCAACGCGAATTATTTTTTTTCTGCATAATAAAACTTTGGTTTTGATGCTCGTTAGCTAGTTAAGTCAACCAGGAAGCAACATTAGCGTCGTGTTAAGTCAGAGTCATCATCTACAACTTCTCTGTCTTGCTACAAACAGACAGTTGGTGTTACAAAGAGACGCTTTTACAATAAAAGAAGTCATGCAGGTAGGTGAACTGTAGTACTGGTGAACGTTGAAGTTTTCCAAGTGTTACAGGTACTAATTATCTGACTCGTTGGAAAAACTTGTTTTTGTTGTGGAGAGAACCAGACAACATGTTAGAACACACTGGTACAGATATGGTTCCCATCCACACGACTAAGAGTTTTTTTTTGTCTACGCAGTGGGACGTGTGGATGTGTTTTTAATGAATTTATTTGCGTGTTCATTAAAGTAACTAAACTCGGAAGAGGATGCATTCTTTAAGATTTGTACCAATTATATGCAGGAGTGGTCAAATCTTAAAGTATATGTGAGATGAGATGATTTTTTTTTTCAGAGTCTGTTGAGAAAGATATAAAACATGCAATAAACACATTGGTGCAAATATTAAGCAAACTTAAGATGACCAGCTTATACTCCGACAAACACTTTATAAAACACATTTATTACTATATTATTTATTGTTATATCTAGTCACTGTAGTTCATTTCTATTATAACTTCCTGAAGAAGAGCCCCTTGTATTGTTCAGTTTTACACGCTAAGGAACAATATACTGTAGCTGGTTAAGGTTACTTGTTCAGATGTTAAACATTTTCCTTAAAATATACTTTTTTAAATTTAAACAATCCAATAACATCTCAAATCCTTCACCAGTTGTCTCCAGACTTTCTTTTACCTGGGTTTAAAACAACTATTGTTGGGAATGTTAACATCAATATGTTGTAATTATGTTAAAATAAAAATGTATTTGTGATATGATTAACGTCCCACCACTTTACATTTGTTCCAGCTGTTCAGCGTTCCCAGACGAGGTTACATCTGGCTGCAGACCTTTACAGTTCTGTTGGTTCTGTGCAAGAGTGGCGTGTTGGCTGGTAACGCCACCAAGGCTTGCAAACTGGCCTCGGATAACGTCTCAGAAAAGAAAGTCCTTGAACGCCTCGAGCCGCTTGCCAACCACGAGTAAGAGATTTCAGAGTTTTGTACCATCCTGCTCCAAGGCCATATCATTATAATAAAATAAACATTATTGTCATTCAAAATTGTACAGTGCACCATGTAAATTGAACGAAATTTCATTTGATTTCTCCACAGCATTGTGTACATAATTTACATGAATTTTATAGACTTCGGTGTTTAGAGCAGAAGATGCAGTTCTTGTGCGGATACAAGGAATGTGTAAATGCTAGCAAATGTTCTTATATACAGTACACCTAGATTATTTCGTGAATGTAACCAAACCATGACAAATTAATTTTATTAAATGCTATTACGGTAAGTGTTTTTCTGTCTTTTCAGTCTCGTGTTAAACGTTAACTGGAATTTATCCTTGTGTTGACAGCTTTAAGGCCGATGTCACAGAAGGAAAAGACAGTTACACATACGTGTTCCAGTTGTGTGGAAATGCAGGGGGTGTTCAAAACGCTGGAATTATTCAAGTGAACAATAACGACAAAAAGACAACGGTGATCGGCTTATACAACACAACGCAGGCCATTGGAGGCAGTGAGTACCTTTAAAACTAATGATTTGCGTCTGTATATTCAGTCAGCTGTTTTTAGGAGAGATTTTAGATTGCATTATATGTGTAGACATATCATGACCGTTTGACGTTCGTAATTGATCTTGAGGTCTTTTTTCCAAATTTTTCTTCTTTCAGGTGACTGGGTGATGCTGATCTACGGCGGCGGTGAGAAATATGACAGTCACTGTAACGGGGAAAAGAGGAGAGCTATTATCATGATCTCCTGCAACAAGAACGTGGACAAGGTAAAATAAATGCACACGATTTTCACTTCACTGGATTTGTGTTGAAAGAAACTGGGAAATTTAAAAGGCAAAAGTTTACACAGTGACATGTTGATTCAGGTCTGTGAAGGTGAAATTAAATCCAGAATACCTCTCTTATTCAAGTTCTTGTAGGTCTTAAATATATATACAGTATACCTTATAGTTTAGATCTTTTGATGCAGGATTCTTTGGAAAGCTTATAAGATTAATATCTTGCCTGTTGTAGATAGCTCTTTGAACGGCCTTGGTTCGGAAATACAGTTTAATTCAGGCCATATTAATGAGCTAATATAATTTCTAAGCAAGACCAAGATCAGCAGCTGTCTTAAAACAACTCCTGCCTTAAAAATGAATCATAGACGTTTATGCAAATTGGTTTATAAACCTTGACGCTACCAACCAGAGGATATCCTAATGCTGCTCAATAATCCAGGTAGAAAACTGTAACAAAGTTAAGTCAGGTTCTCTGGATGGATTAAAAAAATAAAATTGTTGAAATGTTTAGTCTTTTATCCAAAAGACTTTGTTAGTCTGAGGAGCTGCAGTAAACTCAGTCTTATAAATAGCACCCAGCATAGTACAGTGTTTCCCTTACCATTATACAAGCAGGGCACCCCGCCCCGTTAACAGAACCGAGCGCCCTGCCTACCAAACTGAACTGCGCGCACCCCCCCACGCTAAGCTAGCGGCGCACAATACAATACAGGTGCACTAAAGGCAGCGCTGATGCTGCTTCTTCCCTCACGTTGACATCCCCCCCCATGCGCAAATACAATCCACGCTCAGCTCAGCTGTGTCTTCCCCCGCTCGAAAACCACCGGTACAAATAGTGCATAGCTCAAATGTGTCTCTTCTCTCCCCCCACCCCTGAACACTGTAGTGCAGGGGTGCCAAACTCACTTACAAAAGGGGGCCAAAATAGAAACCTTTTTCAAACTAAGAGCCATTTTCAGAATCTCCGTTAACTCAAGTTGGATCTTTTCTTGGTTGCAGGTTCCTCAAAAAGAGTTTGATTGGTCTCATTTGACGTTCTCTGTCGCACTTTTGACATCATAATCAAAGATTACTGAAAAAATTCAAGAGAAAAAATATTTTTGGTATAACACATAATCTTGGGGGCCAGATAAGATGTCAACGAGGGCCACATTTGGCCCCTGGGCCTTGAGGTTCACATATGTGGTGTAGTGGATCAATCGGTTTGCTCGTTACAGCCAAAACTAGAACCATCACCTCAATGACTGATTGTTAGTGTCCTGATGGACGCTTGCTATTCAAAGAGGGCTGAGTGATACTAACAATAACAGCAATGTAAGAAGGTGACCCTTTCCTTGATGGAGAGGAACAATGGTTTGAGAAAGGAGTGAAGGAAGCCATCTTTGTGGAGAAACCATCATTAAACAGGGCGGAGGCCTCAGTGTCCAGTTGTGAGTAATACAATGCTGTTATTGCTAGTGTCACTCCGCCTTCTGTGAATAGCAAGTGGCCATCAGGGCATTAAGCCCCCAGTATAGCTCTGCGTTGGGCCGAGCGCCGCTGCACGCCGTGTGAGCGCCGCGGCACAAGCCTTTGAACGCGGGCGTGAACGCGCCAAGCTCAAATTTTACGACTGCTTATGCGCGCGTTGTCTCACAATAAACTGCCCGGGGGCGGACTGTTTTGTATGAGACACAAATTTATTAAATTCCCCTTCTTCTGGACTTTTCTTTTGTTTTTTTTGCCAAAAGTCAAGTGATCGCTTGAAGCGGTCACCATTCGCTTCCTCCTCCGATGAGGAGGAATGAATGAATTTGTCACAAGTGAACTAAACTCATGTCCAACGTGGCTGCGCCAGGTTCTAAATATTTCCTGGTGGGCTCTGGGCTGCAGCCTGTTTTTATTTTATTTTTTGGAACTTTTTATTAACATATAAACACAAAATACCGCTGCGCAGCCGTGCCTTTTCTTTCACCACCCGACATGTCAATCAAATCAGTAGGCATGTCAGCAAATGACCAATCAGCGACCTCAGTTTGTCCCGTAGGTAAACGCTCCGCCCTGCTTCTGCTCAAATGATGTCAAGTATTTGGAGCAAAAGCGCTGGAGCCCACACAGAGCTATAATGCGAACTGCCTGTGCGCAGCACGCGCGCGTCGAGCGGCGCTCGGCCCAACGCACAGCTATACTGGAGCCTTTAGCGATTGGGGTTGATGGTCCTCCATTATCATGTGAACAGCTAGGTTTTGGCTGTCACCAGCAAACTGGTTGATCAGCTATGAGAAGGTGCTGTTTATAAGACTCAAGGCCCCAGTATAGCTCTGCGTACGGCCATACGCCGCTGTACGCCGTACATACGCAGAGGCACAAATCTAGCCCCGCAGGGCATGTATGCGCCAAGCTCAAATTTTACGACCGCGTACGCAAGCACGTTGTCTCACAATAAACTGCCCGGCGCCGGACTGTTTTGTATGTGACACAAACATATTAAATTCCCCTTCTTCATCCCTGATCTGGACTTTTCTTTTGTTTTTTTGCCAAAAGTCAAGTGATCGCTTCCTCCTCCGCTGACTCCATGACTGAAATGATGAGGAAATGAATGAATTTGTCACGAGTAGGGGTGTAACGAGATCTCGTTGTACGAGATCTCGCGATATTAAACTCCCGCGATATCTCTCGTTGAGAGGTAACGTTGTCTCGCGAGATGCTAATGCTAATGCTAGCAGAGCCCCTAGCAAGTCAGCGTCACGGACAGCATGGCTTCGCCGGATGAAGTTGCTATAGAAGACGCCCCAACTACTGATGGAGGGTGCCGCAGACGCCTCTACATTGATGGAGGGTCCCGGCGCTGCCGACGCTGCCCCGAATGTAAAGACACGCGTGTAAACACCGGTGTGACCGGTGTTGCCAGATAGAGTCCCACCCACCCAAAGCAATCTCTACCCGCAAAAGTCAGAAGGAAAATCGCGGTGAACCGCCCAATCTGGCAACACTGGTGAGTGACGGCTGCAGAGTCAGTTTTGGAAAGTCCTGCGTGAATATCTATTTTTTTAAACAAAGTTGAACGTTCTAAGGTCTAAGGAGATTCAATCAGTAAAATGAAGACATCAGTTGGGTTTGTAATACATGTTAAAACAGAATAAAAGCCTTTTTGCGGCATAAAACCGATCTTTGAAGTTTTCTTGAACTAATGTTAAAATCTCGTTCTCGCGAGATCTGTGATTTTTCTCGTCTCGTCTCGTGAGTTTTGTGTATCGTTACACCCCTAGTCACGAGCTAAATCAACTCGGGTCCAGCGTGGCTGCGCGAGTTTCTGCAGATTTCCTGGTGGGCTGTAGGCTGCAGGACCAGCGCTCCCTGTTTTTTATTTTATTTTTTAGAACTTTTTAATAACATATAAACACAGAACACCGCAGCGGCTGCAGCCAGAGCCAGCTGCCGGCTCGTGCCTTTTTTTCCCCCCACCCGACATGTCAATGAATTCAGTAGGCGTGTCAGCAAATGACCAATCAGCGACCTCAATTTGTCCCGTAGGTAAACGCTCCGCCCTGCTTCTGCTCAGATGACATCAAGAATTTGGAGCGAAAATGTTGGAGCCTCACGCAGAGCTATACTGTGAACTGCCTGCGCACAGCACACGCGCGTAGAGCGGCGTTCGGCTGAACGCAGAGCTATATCGGGGCCTTGAGTTTATTGCAGCTCATCAGACTGAAGAAGTATTTTGGGTAAAAGATGAAACATTTAACAAATTCTTTTTTTTAATCCATTCAGAGGACCTGACAACTTTTTTAGACAACAGGAGGATACTTAATACGTTTGTGACTTTTCCACAGAAGATCTAAACTTTCTATCTAAAGCTTATCACATATCAGGAATATAAGAAGAAAATTGTGACTCACAATTGTAACCGAGAAAAATGTTAGTGAGAAACTTGCGCTGGCATCACCACGTCCTTTTCTGCTTCGTGAGAAGTTTGAATTTGATTAGTTTCTCCTCAACATTCATTTTGTGGACCCAGAATCCCAAATGCATTTTACATTATTACTTATTAAATCCTGGTTTAATGCTTCTACGGTTTGATAAATGTTATCGTACCTATTTTCATGCCCTGTGTGTGTTTACTTTGTAATCTTTGTCTTGCTCTTAGGGTCAGTTAGAAGTCATCTTGGAGGACAGAGACAGAGCGAACAACTGTTTTTATCTCTTCGAGTTGGACGCCAGCGCAGTGTGTCCTGCTGTTCAGTCCCATCTCAGTGCTGGCTCCATAATACTCATCATGTATGTAAAGATGTAACTGTACAAGAGCTCTAAAGGTTAGACCACATGGTGCTGTTTAAATAAAATAATTTATCTTAAGCTCTTTTCTTTCAGAATCTTCTGTCTCGTGGCCGTTTACCTCATTGGAGGTTTCCTCTTCCAGCGGCTGATCGTCGGAGCCAAAGGGATGGAGCAATTCCCAAATTATGCTTTTTGGGTGGAAGTTGGAAACCTAACAGCGGTAAATTTAATCTACCGTATTTTTCGCTGTACACGTTGCTCTGCCCTATAAATCGCATCAATCCATATTTGCCTAATAAAGTGGAAAAATCCATAAACATGTTGCTTTGCTGTACAAGTGGCATCTATTATGTGTCACCTCTGACGCGTCACGTTTGTTACGCGTCACCGCTGACAACCTGGAAATGTGGGCCGGCGGTGTGCCAAAAATCGATGGGCTGCTAAATGGCGGGAGCGTGCACGGGAGGACTTTGACAAGAATTTAACAAGATTAAGACTTAAAAACAATTCTTTGTTTACTTGAAATTATAGCAAAGGTGTATCTCAGTCTATCGTTTGCTTAATAAATGCACGTTAACGGTCAAATTAGCTGCATTTCGCCGGGGCGGCATAGCTGGTTTGATGGTCGGTCCAAGCAGCGAGCAGAACCAAGGTGGGGAGATTGGGGCAAGCCGATTGATTCATTAAAAGCTGGTGAAGATTCTCAGTCATCCAGGACATGGTTAATAAAAAAAAGAGTTCAAGAAAAAAATAAAGTATAATAAATAAAGCCCAGTTGTTTTTCTCTTGAACTTTTTTGAATTTATCATTATACTGTAGCAATGTTTAATTATTACATGTTACAACAGCATGCCATACTGCTAGTACTACTCTGCCTCCATCAAGTGGCTGAAAGTAATACCGGTACTGCTAAAAAAAAAATTCCAGTCAGGATGAATGGAAACTGTCTTGTCTCAGACAAAAATTGGTTTATAAATATGGGGAAAAAATTCACAAATATGTTGCTTCTGCCTATAAGTAACAGGGCATGTAAATTATGCAAAAAAGTGTGACTTATAAGGCGAAAAATATGGTAATCAAAAAAAATAAATAAAGACAAGAATCATCCCTTTAAAAAAAATAATTTAAAAGTGTATTCCTTTTTTACAGGATGGCTGTGACTTTGTGTGCCGGTCAAAAAATCGAGAGGACTCTCCAGCTTACAGAGGAGTGTCCACAGAACCTGCAGAGGAGGAGCCAGAGGAGAGAGACGACCACTTACTACCTATGTGACCTCAGTATGTCAGAAACTAGACAAAACGTTTCGCTGCGAGATACAGATTACCAGTACTCTTTATAAAGCTTTGACGAAGTTACTGGTACACACGTCTGTTCTTCTTCACCGGGTTTAAGTCACTTCCTGCTTGTGTTCTATACTGTTCTTCCTCTAGTACAGGGCTATTCAACTGGTGGCCCAGGGGCCAAATCAGGCTCACAGATGAGCTCAGTTCGGCCCACCAGTAGGTACATTTTTTAAACCAAACTACATTTAAACCATAAAACAAACCTACCGTGATTAGTGACAATAATTGCTGGATGTTCAACCTCTGAGCTCTTGGCTTTCAGTAACAGTGACCCCTGAGCAGTTTAGTTGAATAGCCCTGATCTAGAAGGACGTTACAGAGCAGACTGACTTGCCTTTCTTCATACCCAAAATATAACATTCACTTGTTTAACTTCAAACAAATTAGTAAAATCAGTGATGTCCTGTTCATCTTTCTGCTTCTAAGGATGGTTGATTTTGTGCTTGTGTTGGTTGTGTTAAGCTGTTCATTGTGTTGCTTGCTGCATGTTACACAACACGGACATGTTTTTGCTCTCGTGCATCAGCGTTAATCTCTTTGTTTTGTTCAGATAGATGTAAAAAGATCCATTCGAAGTACAGCCTTGTTGCACAAGTAGAGAGCTGCAAAAACCAAAGCTTAAGTGACTTTCCCCCCCCCCCCGTTTATTATTTCTTCCAAATGTTTCTTTGTCCTCGTTAATGGTTACAGAACACATCGATCTTACAGGCACAATTAAAAGTTATCTCTAATTTAAAACGGCTCTTTTCTTTTAACAACGATGATGAAAACATTCATAAATGTATTTTCTTTTCACAAATCCTTCATTAAAACATGGTGTACTGTATACATTTGTATTTTGATACAAGAAATGAGCATGAACTGTGATACAGCAGTGTTTCTACTTCTTTCACTGTGTAAAAATGAACAGAAGAGTGAATAAACGCTGCTCTGACCCAAACGCACACCAACTCTATCCTGTAGATAAAACTGGACCATGATTTCCAGCTGCTGTACTCAGCAGCGACGGCACTTTCTGGACTTCCTCTGTTAGAACGAAGTTGTAAAAGCTCGGTTTTGACGAAGTTTTTCTTTTTGCATAAATCTAAATGTAAGTATTTGAAAGGACTAAACTGGGGCTTTGAATTTGATGGATAAAATTCCTGTTTAGGGTTTTCTGGAATGATTAAGAGCTTTTATTTTTTTGTCTGTATCACTTTTGTTTGCTAGATTAGATTTATTTGGTGATTTTATTAAATTATCTGAATTATGTGGTGGAAATGCTTTTGCTTTAAGTAATTACTCATGTATCCAAGTTAGTTTAGTGTGACAAAATGCAAAAGTCTTGAGCCAGCTACCAGTAATTTTTTTTATTTTTATCTAAGATTTCCCCCCCAAAAAATTTAAGTGGTCACTGCTGCTTGGACTTGTTTTTTTTTGTGCGTGTGTGTGTGTGTGTGCGTTTTTGTTTTTGTTTTGTTTTTGTTAATGGAGACTGGCTTCTCCATTTTTATTATTATTTTTACTAATTTTCTTGCCTGTTACTATTCTTTGCTGATTTTTTTTTTAACCACTTTACTAACCTTTGAACTGTTGCATCATAAATAAGCATCTACAATTGATGGGTGTACTTGTTAACTTATGAGTCTGTTTTAAAATGAATTCCTTGGAAGAGTACCATTCTGTTGCAAAGGCACATTTTTCTTTCTATGTATCAAGTTTCATATAAAAAAAAGCACAATAAAATGCTTTGACAGTTAAAAATGGTGAGCAACAGAATAATTCAGTGCTACAGACTGACAGATGGATTTTCAAGTGTCCCATCCGGGAGTTCATTTCCGGTTCCGCCATAAGCTCCCGTGTTCAATTAACAAAATAAAAGCTCGTCTTTGGTTTAACCAAAAACCAAATCGCACCCTTTTTTTATTTTTGCAATAGCCGTTTTTCTAATATCGTTTTAAAAACGAAATAACGAAACTAAATTGGAAGATTTTATAAAATTAAATCATATCCCACTATTAAAGAAAATTGAAGACGATCTTACTAGATGGAGATCTCTACCAATATCACTTATGGGAAGAGTTGCCTCAGTAAAAGTGATGGTGCTGCCGAGAATAAATTATTTATTCTCAATGATTCCAAATAAACCTTCAACTGAATGGTTTAAGTCCCTGGACTCTTCTATATCTAAATTCCTTTGGAAAAATAAAACTCCACGTATTAGTTTAAAAACATTACAGAAATCTAAAGATACCGGAGGATTAGAACTTCCAAACTTTTATTACTACTATTTAGCCAACAGGTTACAATATATATCAAATTGGTTAAAACCGAATGCATTAGATGAAACTTGGATAGATATAGAACAAACTTTATGTAATAATATTAGGATTTCGGATTACCATTTATTAGTATCAATATAAAAAAACATGTCTGCTTTAAAAGTATCTATTCGCTCATCTCTGACAGCATGGTGGGAGTATCTGAAAATGACAAAGTCTTCACTACTCCCATGCAGACATATGCCTCTCGGGAACAATCCTGACATTCAACAAGAAAATATGTTAAATTTCCCAGGTTGGAGAATGAAAGGAATTGAATGTCTGGAAGACATATTTGAGGGTATAGACTTTATTTCTTTCAATAAATTAATAATACGATATGACATTGATAATAAATATTTCCTACAATACCAACAAATTAAGTCTATTGTAAAAAAGAAATTTAACCTTAATAAAACATTGTTGGAAACACCAACATGTGTGTTAGAGTTCATTAATCTTCAACCCCCCAAATTATTATCTAAAATATACAAAAAACTGTCAATTGATGACAATAACACTACCTGTTGAAAAATGGGAGTCAGATTTATCAATCAACTTTGAACAAAAAATTTGGTCTCAAGTATGTATAAATACTTTTAAATTGACTAGAATCTCCAATTTACAATTAATACAATATAAGGTTCTCTATAGAGTACATTATACAGGTCAGAGAATGTTTAAGATGGGTTTTACACCATCTAACAACTGCTCACAGTGCAAAGGCAATATACCTGATGATTATATTCACGCACTCTGGTTCTGTCCACCCGTTCAGAGGTTCTGGGTACAGGTATGTGAAGACTTGTCTAAATGTTTGAAATTTAATATCCCACTCTCTCCATCTGTTTGCTTATTGGGTATCTTTGAAGATGTTATACTAGAAAAAAATACATCCTGTATGCTTTTCACTGCCTTATGCATCGCAAAGAAAACCATACTCGTAAATTGGAAAAATAAAAATAATCTTAGCATTAATCAGTATAAAAATCTTCTGTTAGATCATATTAGTCTTGAAACAGCATCTGCCGACACATCGGATCAATCTATTTGGCATTCTTTGATCGGCTCCGTTACGTAGTGAGGGTGGGGGGTCTGGGATCTGGCCTTGTGGGGCATTGGGGCTGGTGGGGGGGAGGTTGGGGTTTAGGGCGCCGGGGGGGGGCTGCTTAGGCGGGGAGGACCCTGCCTTTGACCTGGGGAGGACCGGGGGGGTTCTGGGGGATGTCTGCCGGGGGCGGCATGCGGGCCCTCTGGTGGTCGGCGGCGGCGGTCATGGGTCGCCGGTCGGTGACCCGGCTGTGCTGGGGTGGTTTCGGGGTGGGCGCCGGGAGCTTGGGATTCTGGGGGCGTGTCGTCCCCGGGCTTGGG
>JBBPBX010007114.1:31140-52902 GCA_038048925.1 Garcialebias charrua | reverse complement strand
TTTTTCAAAATAAGATTGGACATGACACACAATTGGCTGATTGATGGATGAGCTGCACGATTGGCATGGAATTTTTATTTAAAATTAATTATATTAAATTATTTAGCACCTGCTGCACCTTTGTGCAGCCCACACTGCAGGATAAACTTCCTGCTGCAGCTGATCAGCTGTTCTCCGTGCAGAGCGGAGAAGTGGGCGTGGCCAAGAGCGCTTGCAGGTGGCAAAGAGCAGAGGAGGCAGGGAGCTGAAGTCATGACTTTCTGTCTCTTTTAGAGCATTTAGAGTTTAGAAACATTGTTTAGAATATTGCAAGAGTGTGGGAAGGATTTAAAATGCCTATATATATATATATATATATATATATATATACAGTATATATATATACTGTATGTGTGCGTGCGTGCGTGTGCGTGTGCGTGTGTGTGTGTGTGTGTATGTGTATGAATGTATATGCATGTGTTAAAGTTTATATATTTTTACAAGTGTATGTGTATGTATGACTATAAACTGCACAAATTAAAGCTGCAAAAAGGAGCTGAACTCTTGTCTTTGAAAAAATATGCAAATGTATTAAAAATAATTACATGAAATGCATAAAACAATGTTTCTTTTCACTTTGTTACCGCAAATAAAATTAAAAAAATATGACAAGTGGTTTGTCTCAATGAGCACCAAGAACTGCTGACGTTTGAATGGGAACGATACAAACACGGTCACACAGTGTTTGCCAAGTGGGAACGTCCGATTAAAAAAAGTGGTGAATGCTTCAGAAATCTCACTGTACTCTGTATAAAAATCAACATGGGTAACTCAAGTATTTTATCCCGGTAAATAATATGTTTGCATTAAAAACAAACATTTTGTTAAAGCTGAGGCTAAGAATGACCTGAACAAATAAAAGCTGGAGATGAACAACATAAATGTTCAGTACGCTCGTCAATACACTGAGCATGTCAAGATAAAAGCAAAGACTCATCTTTCTTTTGCGATAACAAAAAAAAAAAAAAAAAAACATCCATTCTTCTATTTTTCCTGTCTTTTCTTTCTGGATCGTGGGGAGTTGGTGTCCATCTCCAGCAGTATCTGGGCGAAAGACGGGAGACATCCTGGACAGGGCGCAGGTCCCTCACAGGGACAATAGAGACAAATTAAATCTTACAATGACTCTGAAATATATACTTTTTGTCTGAGGAAGGGAACAGGAGTCACCAGAGAAAACCCATATGTGCGCAAGAACATGCAAACTCCACGCAGTCAACCCAACGAACAGTCCCAGTTGTATATATTTACAAAGTAAAACGAGTCTGTTGTCATGTTGGTTTGATCAGTAAAAGACTAAAAATCCCTCCAAAGCTGGAGTTTATTACATTCAATAAAAGTTATAAACGATTTATACTGAACTGAAAGAGCTCATTGTCAGTCAAACACTCATAAATGGAGCCGGGGTAAAGATTTATCAATCGTCTGATTCACGGATTTTAGCTTTAACAAATTGTATTTTGAAGAAGTGGAAAGATTTTAACGAAACTCTTAGACAGTGAAGACTGGACGAACATTTAGATGTTTTGTAACATAGGGGTGCACCGATTGCAGTTTTTTGGCCTATCGCCGATTTCTACAAAGTCTGACTTGCCGATTCCGATTTTGGCCAATACCGATTTTGTTTCATAAGCAACACTGTTAGATGTTGTAAAGGTCACAATGTGCCTTCAAATTTCAATCTTATTTTGTTGAAAAACAGACCCTTGAACAATATTCTAGAAACAATACAAACTTGTTTTAACTGGCCACAAGGTAGTGCTCTGAAATATAAATGAAGTTTAGACAATTGTTGTTAAAACAAAAAAAAAATCTATAAAATTGGTTTCTCATGCAAGCATTGGCCGATTTCCCAAAATCAAGGAAATCGGGGCCGATAATCTGCCAGCCGATTTATCGGCGCACCTCTAAAAATTATGCTAGATATTATGACCCCAAGTTAGCAGAATGATGAAGAAACTGACTCGAAGATTGTAACCTTTATTTAACCAGGCAAATTCCATTGAGATCACAGATCTCTTTTGCAAGGGAGGGCCTAACATGCATGTTTTTGGTCTGTGTGAGGAAACCGGAAAACCCACACATGCACGAGAACATGCAAACTCCACACAAAAAGACCCCAGGTCCAACCAGGGATTCCACCCAGGACCTTCTTGCTGTGAGGCAACAGTGCTAACCACTGAGCCGTCGGGCTCCCAAGATAAGAAATTATGTGAGTTTATTCAAAATACGCTCAACGACATTTTTGCTGTCAGGGCAAGGGGAAGAAGGTGAGTATGGCCAATTTTCAAGGTACTGTACTTACTTAATTGTTGGAAGTTGTTACTAGTCTCACTTTTGGTTGTTTGCAGATAGCGTCAGAGAAGGGGAGAGATTCCAAAGGCAGATGAAGATATGTTACTGAAAGTTGAGTATTCTTGGAGAGAGTGACAAGTGGTCCAGGCTGATGTTTTGGCATCCACAGGAACAGGATGATGGCAGTGCAAGGTCACAAGGAACGAGGAGGATTCAGGAGACACGGAGGAGCAGGACAAGGGGTCATAATGTTCCAGCATTGGATGAGTGACTGCCAGGAGTTTAACTACACGGCAGAGCAGTCATCAGGATCAGATGCAGGTGTGGATGCATGAATGATTATCAGCTGTGGGAAAAGTGAGTATGACTGAAAACCTAGGTACCGTATCTTAAATTTTAGATCTATTTCTTGCAAAATGGCTGCTACAGTCAACTGACTTTAGAAAACAGAAATAACTAGAGCAAAGTTTGACAGATATTTAGCTTAAAATTTGGTGTGTAGTAGCTGAGAGTCATTCACACACTCAGAGCACTTTCCAAATTATATTCATTGTCATTTTATACAACATAAAACAAAATGACAGGCAGCTCTCCATCTGATGCAAATATCTAAGTTAACAATGGACTAATACGCATTACATCTCCTGAAATCTCACAATATTAAATAAATCTGGTATTGAGGAAGCTGTTGGATCCGGCTCGAAGGACCATCTTGTTGGAGGGAAACACTATAAATGTTTACTCAACTGAACCACGCTCACACACGACGGGTGAAGATTTATGTCCGGCACAATTTTACTTGCAAGGGCAAATATTAGAACAGTTCACATCAATATTAAATGTATATACCTGAAGCACTGTCACAATGATCTGTAAATGCAGTATTGTCCACTCGCTTTTTATGTCCTTATCTGCTTGACAAGGTTTCAGTGGGTGCCCTGAAAGCCAGCTGTAGTCTCACATGGTACTCCTGGTCTTCACAGATACAGTCCACGGGCATCTCTTCAGGATAAAACTGTGCTTTGACAGACAAGTGATTGTTTTAGGGAAAAGAACACTAGTAATAATATATCCATAACTCCATAACCTCTGACCAAAAACCTCTGACAATCAGCTGTGGGGAAAGTGATCATGACTGAAAACCTAGGAATCCTACATTGTGGGTCTGTCTCTTGCAAGATGGTTACCACAGCCAACTGACTTTAGAAAACAAAAATACTGTAACTAGAGCCAAGTTTGACATAGATTTAGCTTAAAATTTGGTGTGTAGTAGCTGAGAGTCATTCACAACATACTCTCTGAGCACTTTCCAAATTATATTCATGGTCATTTTATATAACATAAAACAAAGTGACAGGCAGCTCTCAATCTGATGCAAATATCTACTGATAATAAGTTAATAATGGACTAATAATAATAATAATAATAATAATAATAATAATAATAATAATAATAATAATAATAATAATAATAATAATAATAATAATAATAATGAATTCAATTTATAACGCACTTTTCATTAGTGAAAATCTCAAAGTGCTACACACATTCATACACCGGTAGCGGCAGACTACCATGCAAGGTGCTTTCCAGTCCTACCGGGAGCAACTCGGGGTTAAGTGTCTTGCCCAAGGACACAATGACACATGGTGTGGGGAACCGGTATTCGAACCACCAACCTTCCGATTGGGGGACGACTGCCATTACCACTACGCCACGGCCACCCTTATATTATTATAATATTATTATAATGTAGCATTTTTTATTCCCATTGCCTTTTTATTTCCACTTGTTCAAAAAAGCTTTCAGTGTGTAACTTTTATTACTTTTGGTATTTTAGTATGTAGCATTTTTATTTCCATTGCCTTCTTTTATTGCTGTTGTTTCTTATTCTATTTTCATTGATTTATTGTTCCAGTTTATTCATCTTTTTATCCTGTTAAGCACCTTGGTCAATGCAAGGCATTGTAGGAAGGTGCTATACAAATAAAGTTTATTATTATTATTATTATTATTATTATTATTATTATTATTATTATTATTATTATTATTATTATTATTATTATTATTATAATAGACATTACATCTCCTGAAATATCACAATATTAAATAAACCTGGCATCGAGGAAACTGTTGGATCCGGCTCGAAGGACAAACTTGTCAGACGAAAACACTACAAGTGATACTCTGATGCATGCTCAATAATCCAAGTGATGCTCGATCCAGACTCACACACGGAGGGTGAAGATTTATCTCTGGCACAATTTTACTTGCAAGGGTAGATATCGGAACAGTTCACATCAATATACATTAAATGTATACACAGGAAGCCCGCTCATAATGATCTGCCAAGTGCTGCATTTTCTGCTTGCTTTTTATGTCCTTATCAGCTTAACAAGTTTTCAGTGGCTGTCCTCAAAGCCAGATATAGTCTCACATGGCACTCCTGGCCTTCACAGATACAGTCCATGGGCATCTCTTCAGGATAAGACAGTGATTTGACAGACAACTGTTTGTTTTGGGGGAAAGAACACTAGTAAAAATATATCCATAACTCCATAACCTCTGACCAAAAACCTCTGACAATCAGCTATGGGGAAAGTGATCATGACTGAAAACCTGGGAATCCTATTTTGGGTCCATGTCTATCCCTTGCAAGATGGTTGCCACAGTCAACTTGTCTTTAGAAAACAGAAATACTGTAACTAGAACCAAGTTTGACAGATATTTAGCTTAAAATTTGGTGTGTAGTAGCTGAGAGTCATTCACAACACACTCTCTGAGCACTTTCCAAATTATATTTATTCTCATTTTATTCAACATAAAACAAAATGACAGGCAGCTCTCAACCTGATGCAAATATCTACCGATGATAATGGACTAATACACATCTACTGAACTCTCACAGTACCAAGATGACTCATAACAATCTCTTCCAGGAATGCTAGGCCATTCCTCAACCTTTCCCACAGAGCACGTGTGTACGTTTTTGGACCTGTGCGCCGTGACAGACTGTTTACAAAAAAGTCAAATGCCTCCGTGTGTTCTCGTGTGCAAGTGCACTGGTGTGTGTGCTCCGTGGGAAGAAAGAAATCGAGTCTAGGAGAGTGTGACTCTAATTAAAACGATGAAAATAATTACTGATACAGGCTGACAGACAGCCTCGCCCTCAGACATCCTCAGTAATTAGTTAATTAACCAAACGCAAATTAGCAGCAAGAATTAGTCAGCCAGGCTTAACGGAGAAGATGGTGAGCACTCCTCTCGCTTTCTGCTTTGCTGCTACGCCTCTGCTGTCTGTGTACTGTGTGTGTGTGTGTGTCTATACGCAAGTGTGCGTGTAATGCTACACAGTGTCGTTTTCAAAAAGTTAGAAATAGGGCACGTCTGTTTTATTACTCTTTATCGCTGCATGACACAGTCACAACACAGAGTTATATATTACGCCCAAGTCAACTCGTTCGAATTAAAAAGTGATTTCAGGATAATGAGGTTGCAATTTTTCACTTTTTGCTTAAACCACTGGGAATGCTTGCATCTGTTTCTTTTGAAATCCCCCTAAACGCATACAGCATGATGATAAAAAATGCTAATTAAAGGAAAACATAAAATAATATTTTCTTTAAGAACGTCCAACTTTAGTTGTGAAGAACCAAGTAAATATATATATTTTTCCCCCACTGGACGCAACGCATTTATAAATTATGTAGTCTGTGTTCTCCCCCTTCGCTCACATGATCCAAACAAGCCACTGTACTGTTCCCCCGAGGCCCTGCAGGTCATAAGAACAACCTCTGAGATGAAGTCAACACGATTACGAGACGCAGGATGAACATTCGCCCACTGCTGGCTCCAGCAGGCGGACTGCAGCGCTGGAAGTGGACTTTCCTCTTGTTAGCGCTCGCTCAGACTCGCCTGTGGCTCCGTTTCACCAAACTCTGAGAGAGCGCAGGAACCTACAGTACAAACCACAGAGCAACCATACACAGTATGTGTTAAGATTGTCTGTTGCTTTTAAAATGAGCAAATCCAGTGAAAAGTCAAAATCCAAGAGAAAACTAGAGAAATTACATTTCCTGCAAAAAATTCTGAGTGATCGCTTATTGCTGAAGAAATAGCTGAAAAGCAGCTGAAATTAACTAAAAACGTGCTAAAATGTTGCTGAAATGGGAGAACAAGCCCGAGTTAGCAGAAGAAAGCAGAAAGAACAGGTTTGCTGAATTTGGTATGAATACAGGTAGTCCTCGACTTACGACATAGATCCGTTCCTAGGCGGTGTTGTAAACTGATTTTCGACGTAAGTCGGAACATGCGTACATACTGCACCATATACATGTACAGTACTGTATTACCCAGCACTTAGCCTATCCTAACACAGTACCCTACATAATTATCAAAAACCACATATGTTTGGGAGCCATAATGAAGGGAAAAAAGAGTTAATGGCCTACTGGGATGCTGGTGACGCCATCCTCCTCGGTCCATCCGCCGTATTCCGTTTACAGCGTAAAACCGCGTTCACAGTACAGTGCAGTATTCCTCCGCCGCTGCACTGCATACAGTACAATACTGTATTCCTCCACCGCTGCATCACAACGTTTATGATGTAAAACTGCGTAACTCGAAATAAGGCTTTTCATAGTACTTGTAGATGGGAGATGCGTCGTAACCACAAAACATCGTAACTCGAGACCGTCGTAACCCGAGGACTACCTGTACGCAAGGCAATATTGGCATATTTAGAAAATTAGCTAAAAAGGCAGAAATTAGCAACAACAAAAAAATGCAGAAAAGTAGCTGAAAAGGCTGAAAGAAACTTAAATTAGCATAAGGGAGTGAAGAGAGCACAGTTGTGCCCATTCATTCATTCAACCTTTATTTAGTCAGGTAAATCTTTTGAACCTCATGGGCTCATTTACGAAAGCGACCTGCTAAAACTAAAGAACAATGAACAGCAATGGTAGAATTTCCTTAAACAATAAACAATAAACAAACAAACAATAAACAATAGAAAACAAAAGAGAGAAAAAATATATATATATATTTTTTTTTAACAAAGTATCAAAAAACTAGCAAAACATTATAAGGTATATGTATAAAATCAAAGACAGGAACAAATCTGCATTGGTTTTTGCCAGGATTCCAACAGATTCTGAAAACAGTTGTGCCCAGTTAGGCTGAAAGAAGCAGAAATGAACACAAAAAAAGTGGAAATTATCTGAATAAAGCAGAAATTTGCCCAAAACAAAACAAACAGCTGAATAGCAGCTAAAAAGGTAGAAAGAAGCTTCAATTGCCAGAATGAAGTGGAGAGCGCACAATTTTGCTGAATTAGCCTGATAAAAGTTGAAACGAGTGAAAAAAATGTGGAATTAACTGAAATGCTAAAATTAGCACAAAAACAGCTAAATAGTACCTGAAATGGCTGAAATAGTTGAAATGCATAAATTAGTTGAAAGGAGCAGAACAAGCTTAAATTATCAGAAAAAAAATGTAAAAGAAGCACAAACATTTTGTAGTTAGCAGAACAAATCTGAAAGGAGCACAAAACAGCTGAAAGTAGCTGAAAAAAGTTTAAATTTGCACAAGGAAGCTAAATGAGGCTGAACCATAACAAAATATGAAAGAAGCAGTAAAAGGTTGTAAACAGATCCAAAGATTTGAAGGAGGTATAAAATGAGCCCAATTCATTTTCTATGAGGAAAAAATTGGCAGAAAAGGCTAAATATTTCAAAAAAGCTAAAGCTGCACCAATACCAAAAGTCATAGCAGGTTGTCCAGAGCTGAACGTTTTGATTTGTTGAAATGGCACAAACATTGTGGAACGAGAAAGACGCCAAAAAAACGTACGTAAGAAAAATGGACCACAGTAGAGTGAATGCTTCATAAACATTAATTGTACCTTGTTTAAAAAGTCTGAAGTCTGGTGGAGTTCATCTCCTGTGGCGTAAAACTATTGTTCAAAAGTAATTAAAACATCAAAGAGTCTTTCTGTCGCTCTCAGTAACGTCTTCATTCATCGCAGCCGAACACGGACACTGTCTTTTTCACAAACGCAGCACAAAAGTACATTAATGTGCAAATAAAACAACACTGAACAAATGAATTATTTACTTTTGTTTGGGTATTATTTTATGAAAACAAAAGCACGAAGCTGCAATGGAAAATTACAGAACGTAATAATAAAAAAAATTAAACCCGGGTTTCTCCGGGTACTCCGGTTTCCTCCTACAGACCAAAAACATGCATGTTCAGCTGATTGGCGACATTGTCCCTATAGGTGTGAGTGAGAGAGTGGATGTTGTTTGTCCCATTTGTCCATGTGTCCCTGTGATGGACTGGAGACCTGTCCAGAGCGTCCCCCGCCTCTCGCACAGTGATTGCTGGACATGGCCACCAGCGACCCCCGCAACCTGAAAAGGAAGACGCGAGTAAATATAATGGATGGATGTTTGAACAGACTGTATCTTTATGTGCTCTGTATTTCATGGCGGGTTGCCGTGGTAACGTCAGCTTTGTTAGTGTCAAAAGTCAAAGTCAACTTTATTGTCAGAACTGCAATATGTACAGGACATACACAGGATTGAAATTGCGTTTCTCTCAGTCCCTCGGTGCAACAGTAACCATCTAAACACTAAACACTAAAACATTTAATAAACATAAGCATAAAATAGTAAAAGTGTAACACTGTCCTGAGTTTTTTCATAGTAGTATAAAAGTATGAAAATTTACACCAACACTGAAACACCAAACACCCCTAAAACACCAAACACCCAATGAACATAAGCATAAAATGAAATAATAAAAGTGTAATACTGTCCTGAGTTTTTTCATAGTAGTATAAAAAGTATAAAAAGTATATCTATAAAATAAACTGAAGGTTCTAGCATTGACATTTGCAAAGAGTGGCACAGCAGCATATAAGTTAATGTACACAGTATATGTATGAGGTAGTTGATGTTGGTATAGAGGCAAAGTGGCATATGCAGTGAGGCACATAAGGCACATTTGGCATCCTTAGATAAGGCTAGTCAGAGAATACTGTATATGTATCAGCAGTAGTGTAGATATAAAAGTAGTGTAAATGTAAACAGTAGTAATAAATGTAAAACAGTAGTAATAAATGTAAACCGTATTAATAAATGTAAACAGTGAATGTAAACAGTAGTAAGACTATAGGCAGTAATGTAATACAAACATTAGTGCAAATATGAGAAGTAGTGCAAACTGAATGAGCACATGACCGAGAGTTTAGTGAATAACCCGTTTGATGACACAGAGTCCAGTGTTAAAAACTTTGTGTTGAGTGGTAATGTGTGAGAAAGTTTTTTGTGTTAAGGCAGTTCAAATGGGAGGGGAGGCAGAGCAGGCAGAGTGTTTAGCATTCTGACTGCCTGATGAACAGAGCTGTCTCTCAGTCTGCTGGTACGAGCCTGGAGACTCCTCAGTCTCCTCCCTGATGGCAGCAGTCTAAAGCGGCTGTGTAGTGGGTGTGTGGGATCACCTGCCATGCAGAGGGCTTTCCGAGTGAGGCGTTTGCTNTGTAATACTGTCCTGAGTTTTTGCATAGTAGTATAAAAAGTATAAAAAGTATATCTATAAAATAAACTGAAGGTTCTAGCATTGACATTTGCAAAGAGTGGCACAGCAGCATATAAGTTAATGTACACAGTATATGTATGAGGTAGTTGATGTTGGTATAGAGGCAAAGTGGCATATGCAGTGAGGCACATAAGGCACATTTGGCATCCTTAGATAAGGCTAGTCAGAGAATACTGTATATGTATCTGCAGTAGTGTAGATATAAAAGTAGTGTAAATGTAAACAGTAGTAATAAATGTAAAACAGTAGTAATAAATGTAAACCGTATTAATAAATGTAAACAGTGAATGTAAACAGTAGTATGACTATAGGCAGTAATGTAATACAAACATTAGTGCAAATATGAGAAGTAGTGCAAACTGAATGAGCACATGACCGAGAGTTTAGTGAATAACCCGTTTGATGACACAGAGTCCAGTGTTAAAAACTTTGTGTTGAGTGGTAATGTGTGAGAAAGTTTTTTGTGTTAAGGCAGTTCAAATGGGAGGGGAGGCAGAGCAGGCAGAGTGTTTAGCATTCTGACTGCCTGATGAACAGAGCTGTCTCTCAGTCTGCTGGTACGAGCCTGGAGACTCCTCAGTCTCCTCCCTGATGGCAGCAGTCTAAAGCGGCTGTGTAGTGGGTGTGTGGGATCACCTGCCATGCAGAGGGCTTTCCGAGTGAGGCGTTTGCTGTGTAAGTCCTGCAGTGAGGGCAAGGAGGTGCCGACGATCTTCTCAGCTGCTCTCACGATGCGCTGGAGGCTCTTGCGGCATGATGCAGTACATGCACCAAACCACACAGTGATGCAGCTGGTCAGGACACTTTCTATGGCACCCCTGTAGAAGGTGCACATGATGGGGGTTGAAGCTCCAGCCCTTTTCAGCTTGCGGAGAAAGTAGAGGCGCTGGTGAGCCTTCTTGGCCAGTGCTGCAGTGTTCCTGCTCCAGGACAGGTCCTTTGAGACGTGCACTCCCAGGAACTTGGTGCTGTCCACTCTCTCCACTGCGGTGCTGTTGATGGTCAGAGGGGCATGTTGTGCATCCCTCTTCCTGAAGTCCACGACAATCTCCTTTGTCTTCTCCACGTTGAGAGTGAGATTGTTGTGTCCGCACCACAAGGCCAAGCGGCTCACCTCGTTCCTGTAGTCCGTCTCATCGTTGTTGCTGATGAGACCTACCACTGTTGTGTCGTCCGCAAACTTGATGAAGTGGTTGGAGCTGTACGATGGTGTGCAGTCGTGTGTTAGCAGGGTGAATAGAAGGGGGCTCAGCACACATCCTTGTGGGGCCCCTGTGTTCAATGTGATGGTGCTAGATGTGTTACTCCCGATCCGTACTGTCTGTGGTCTCCCGGTCAGGAAGTCTAGCAGCCAGTTAGTGGTTCTCAAAGGTGACTCTTTGATAGGTGCAGCTCATTGGATCAACACATCATCGTGACTGTTTAGTGGGAAGTTATCACTTTTTTTATGTATCTATCCACCAATCACCACAGAAACATGGATCTTTAGTGAACACACAAAAAACACAATTAGTTTTACAGACGCTGAGCTAAAAGTTGCTGTGGTAGTAGCTGAGACTGATCCTAACTTATGCAATCAACTGGTATACAGGTGGTCCCCGACTTACGACACAGTTCCGTTCCTACGCGCCGTCGTATGTCGAATTTTGACGTAACTCGGAACAAATGTCCAAACTGCACCTTATACGTACAATATACTGTATTTTACCAAGCACTTGGCCTATCCTAACACAGTACCCTACATAATTATCAAAAAATACATACATTTGAGAACCATAATGAAGGGGAAAAAAGAGTTAATAACCTACTGGGAGCTGGTGAAGCCTTCCTCTGCCTGTTAGCATGTTAGCTCGGTGTTCCTCCAACATCTGAGGCTGCCTGTAGTTCGCGCGGTCCAGACTGTTTACACAGTGGTCTGTTAGCATGTTAGCTCGTTGCTCCTAACCTGCAGCCCCGTAAAATTCCTCCCCATATGTGAAGTAGGTTGACTGCAGACACAGTTTCAAGAGTTGACACAGTTGCTCTGTGGAAAGCGTGGTCCTGTTGCTCAGAGTGGTCGTAAGTCGAGGACTACCTGTATTTAATGAACCACCGAACGAACAGTTGTGAGCAACTATTTACTGAATTGTTAATTTGCTGTACAAAACGACCCGATCCAAACGTAAGAGTCGCCATGTTCAGTTTATTTCTTTGAAGACACAGCAAGTTTTAGAAATAAACACAGACGATATGTTTTTAAATCTACATCACATGCATCTCTGCAAAAGTACACACATACTGCGGAGTTTACTGCATAAATACATGTTTATTCAGACGAAACAAGAAATGGTTTTGTCACTGGGCATATGCACGCTTACATGGAAGAATATGTGAATACTTTGTGCGTCTCTGTGTGTGTGTGTTTGTGCACATGTTCACTTGAAGCTTGAGGGTAAAAGTCATGTGCACATTCAGGTCAAAGCCATCAATCAGTGTCTAATCTGGTGTGTGTGTACCAACTTACAATATATACTGTGTGTAACATAAAAGCAGTGTTAGTGGTAGTCAGAGGAGCTTCTGTCCATTAGCCCTGCAGAAAGGTCCTTGAATCCTTCACCTCCCACTGCTGCACCTAGCTCCTACAGTACCACGTTGTTTTCTTTTTTATTTCCAAGCTGCAAACATGGTCACATGACAGCAGAACAAAATCCAGTGTTAATGTTGATATAATGATCAAATGAGCGTTCAGCACTGAGACATGCACAGCTCACAGCTCATCTTTGCAAATGCTTGATTTTCTGGTATAAATGAAAGGTCTGGCATTTTTTATGAATGCATATCATGAAGGCAGAGCTGCTTTGGTAAAACCTTGAAAATTACATGAGATGTGAATTTATTTGAAATTAGAGCCATTTTTGTTTTTCGTTTTGACGTGGCAACATTCTTGACTCTGGTTGACTCAATCAGCCGTAGATGTGCATCCAACTGTTACTTCCTGCAACTGTCATTAGACTTTATCTGGAGGTTCACAAGATATTTTGTGAACAGATGCACAAGATCTCAACGACACAAGGAAAAACATTATAGCTCCACCTTTGCCTTTAGGTGTTTGATGCACAACTGTTATTTACTTCTTTTTATTTTTATTTTTAATGTATAAATAGATAAATGTACAGTACTGTACAGTCACCAAGCACTTAGCCTATCCTAACACAGTTAAGGAGTCAGTTGAATTGTCTCCTTCCTCTCCAGCAGGCTCCATTCACATAAAGGGAGCTACTTTCACTTTATGTGAAAGGGAGACAATTCTATGAGGACGGCCCCTCATACTATTCAACTCACTCCTTCATCTTTAAAAACTGTGTTAGGATAGGCTAAGTGCTTGATGACTGTACAGTACTGTACATGTACTGTATTCATTTATAAAAAAAATAAAAAATGATTATATATTTTTTTACAGTGCGTTCGTAAGTCTGGGTTGCCGTAGGTCGGGGTAAGTCGAGGGTTCCCTTATTTCTCTTAAAGGTTCACTATGTAATTTCTGGAGAACGCTGGGACTTAGAAAAATTTTCATCAGGTAAAAGCATTCTGCTCCCTCCCCCTCAGAGCCATATATGACTCTGAGGGGGAGCCACAGTCCGTTCTCTGTTGAACTTGAGATCTGCAGCTCCGCCCCCTGTTGAATGTCCGCTCGGAGCGCTTCAATATTCTGTGATTATATGTTAATAAAACGTTCTAAAAAATATAATAAAACCATGAATCGCTGGTCCTACAACACAAAAACCAACAGAAATCAGCAGAGGTTCACGCAGCAACGTTGGACATGATTTAATTCGCTCGTGACTTCCTCGTTTCTGTCAGTGCAGGAATGGTATGTCTGGAATGCTCCGCCCCCACTACATGTCCTGTGGCAGACACTGCGAAGTTCTGTGATTATATGTTAATAAAACGTTCTAAAAAATGTAAAAAAAAACATGAATCACTGGTCCTACAACACAAAAACCAGCAGAAATCAGCAGAGCTTCACGAAGCAACGTTGGACATGATTTAATTCGCTCGTGACTTCCTCATTCCTGTCAGTGAACGATGAAGCGATCACTTGACTTTTGGCAAAAAAACAAAATAAAAGTCCAGCTCTGGGATGAAGAAGGGATATTTAATACATTTGTGTCACATACAAATCAGTCCTGCATCGCTTTGCAATCCTTTGAATGAGAATGTGCGCGGCGCTGAGGCTGGGACAGGCGGGGGCGTGGGTTGGGGCGTGACAAACAACTCTGTTTTTATTGGCTGGTCATTGTCCGGGTCACTCTGTGTTTTTAGTGTTTTTATAAATGCTGATAGAGAAGCAAGGGGACTATAGTTTTTTTCAGAGATTACTTTGTCTAACATCAGTCTGTCAGTAGATAGTGACAGAGTGAAGAAATATGTTAAAACTATATTGTTAGAAAAGTTACAGACTGCATTACAAAGTTACATAGTGCAGCTTTAATGAAAGGGTCATGTGAAGTCTTTCGAATGGGCTATTTTTGTTCAGTTTTTAAGTTGCATCCACATTTTAACCATCACGTACAATGATCAGCTTTTGGTCTGTCCAGAATTGGTTTTAATTTATGGATTTATGATCTAAGTGAGCATTGTGGCCGTACTTGCCGTACACGTCACATCAGTCCAAATATGTCTATAAAGTGGAAACAAAACATAAATACGTCACTTCGCCAAATAAGTTGCATCTGTTATGCGTCACCTCTGACAACCTGGAAATGTGGGCCAGTGTTGTGCCAAAAATCGATTGGCTGCCAAATGGCGGCCGCAGTAGCATGCATGGGAGGACTTAACAAGAATAGAACAAGATTAACACTTTAAAACAATTATTTCTTTGCTAGAAATTATAGCAAAGGTGCGTCTCAGTTGAACTTTTACTTAATAAATGCATTTTAACTGTAAAATCAGCTCAATTTCAAAAGTCGATTCACGGCTGCTGGAGCGCAAAGAGGGAGGACTCGCTGTGCATTTCTTTGAAATTTAACAAGATAAGCACCTAAAAACAATTATTTGTTTGCTCGACATTATAAGATATGTGTGTCTCAGATGAACTTTTATTTAATAAAAGGACTTTAATGGTCAAATCAGCCTCATTTCGCCTGGGCGGCGCAACGAAATGCAGCTGATTTGACGTTTTCTCTGGGAGCACCGGAGCAAGACGAAGGTGGCTTGGTATGGCAAGCCAAGTGTGACATTAATAACCACTTTTACCTATTAATGATATACTTCCTGTTCCTGTTTTTGATGTTCTAAATCTGCTTTATAATCTGTCTGTTTTGCTACTTTGACATCTTTGTTTTAACTTATAAAAAAAAAAAGTATGCCTCTCTTATGATTGTCTATTGTTGATTGTCATCATTCTTTTAGTTTGTAACCAGGGGCCTCATGTATCAACGGTGCGTACGCACAAAAAACGTGCGTACGCCATTATCCACGCAAAACTCCGTATGTATCAAAACAGAACTGAACGTGGAAATGTGTGCAGCCCCACGCCAGCTCCAGGGCTGGCGTACGCACGTTTCTGTGGTTTTGGTTCCATTGGCGACACCTAGAGGTGATTCTGAGAAACTGTTCATGATGTGAGAATCATCATTGTTCACACCAAACACACATGATTAACAATTATTACATCCACATGGACGCAATTAGAATATAACCTGCAAAAAATATAAAAAACAGAAAGACTGAATAGTTTTGCACAGCTTAAATTCTTGTTTTTTGTTCATTTTTAGCTGTTTTAGCAGTTGAAGAACGTGATGCATGATGGGACAAGACGACATTCCTCTGTTGCAGGGTATATTTAAATGAAAACAACGTTTTCTTTTTTTTATTCATTCCAGATTTAAAGAACACAAGAAAACGATTTTTTCTAAAAAACACAAGAAATCCTCTGCTTCCTTTCATTTCATGTATTGTTTCATTTCTTGTTGTTTTTTCTAAATAGTTTTCTTGTGTTCTTTATATCTGGAATGAATATAGAAAAAAAACTTTGTATCATGTGGGAATTGAACTCATGAAGTTCGGGACGGAAGGCGGACGCGCTACCCAGTGACCTAGGCATGTTGCTTTTTGTGTGGTCAACTTCTCATATAAAAGTGCTTGCCTACGCGTGCCAAACCAAACCTTTTTCCTTGCCTCTCTACGTCACTCAGAAGTGTCTCCAGTTCACAGTCTGTGAAGTTCCTCTTTTTTCCACGTTTTGACATGATTTGCAATAGAGCAATGACGACATTCCTCTCGTGCAGGGCATATTTAAATGAATTTGCATATTTATATGGAGGCGTGTCAAAGGCGGAGTCGGCCACTCTCTCATGTGCGCTCAATTCCACGTTGATTGTGATGTACAAAAGGAATGTGCGTGGATTCCGGCGTACGCACAGTTTGATACATCTGGATTTTTTTGTGCGTACGCAGTTTTCTGGATTTGACCGTACGTCACTTTTCAGTAAGAAGTCCACGCAAGTCTTTGTACATGAGGCCCCAGGTCTCTCTTGTAAATGAGTCCTCAAGGCTCAATGGGATTAACCTGCCTAAATAAAGGTTGAATGAACTTGGCTTGCCATATTAGTCGAGGGCCCTCTAGTGGCTGAAAATGGTAGTGTTCAATATTTTTCATGTCAGAATGAATGAAATCGTCACATCTCAGCCAAAAATTAACTGAACACGACAAGCTTGGGTAAAAACAAAATTTATTAACTAAAACAAAAAAGGTTGTTACGGTAGGAACAACTTGTAAAAACAACTTGAGGAGACACGAGGAGAACCAGACTTGGAGAGCACACAATGCCACAGTGAAGCTGGAGTGAAAACTGAATGGGGCTAATGAGCAGATGATGACGACAGGGAACAGGTGAGAGTGGGCAGAGCTGGAGCTCAGGGATGGAAACTAAACTTTACATGAAATAAACACAAAAACAAAACAGAAAACGGTGAAAAATCACGGATCATGACATCATATTTTCATCCAGTTGTGATTTGCCGTGGAGCTGAGCGCCATCACGACTTTTTATCAACGCAGGATTGGATCGTACAAATAATCTGACTCAAAATTTAGTTTTAATTTGTTTTCATTCATTTGTTCATTCATTCATTCATTCATTCATTCATTAGAGAAAGTAAACCCCAAAAACAAATGTAGTGGATAACGTCATGCAGTGACCTGCTGTCCCCTGCACGCTGCACACCCTATGTTTCTATTGGCTCGGCTGTCCTTGACTTCGCCCTGATGTCGGAGACGTGATATGACCTGCAGGCATCTGCTCTCCTTCCACAGAAGCTTCACATATATATCCACCGTGCACATTTCTCCAACACACACTCCCCACACCCCTGTCTTTTGGCATTTTTCGGGCGTCCGCTCCCCGAGTCTCGTTGTGCGTCTCCTGTAGAGGACTGTATGTTTTGTTTATGGTCAGTGACAAGCACAAGCACTGTGGGGCCTAACTGAATGTGAGCACTGTCAGAAGGGATTAGAGCCATGTGCACATGTGTGTGTTTGCTATTAGACTGGTGGGGAGACACCAGTACAGATGGGGGCTTCAGTTTTGATGAGTGTCATTGCTGGACCTCCTCCTGTCCTCTTGGTTCACTGTCAAGAAAAGCCCGGCCGCTACCACCCAAACCAACACAAGCGGCCCGTCGGCCACACCACTGTCTCCTTTTGTCTCCCTGTCGCCGTGTCCATGTGTCGCACACGTGGTGCAGCTCGGCTAAAAAGCTAAGACTGGACTGGGTTGAAGATTTGATGATCACGTCATTTATATTATATTCATCACAAATGGATAACGTTGTGAACAGTGTAGCAGGAAGAGGCTACGGGGGCTTGGTGGTCAGTGCCGGGGTCTTACCCAGCCAGCATGCACAGGTGGGCCCCATATGGTATACATGTGTGCAAAAAACATGGGTCCCAAAAGGTTTTGTCCACGGTTTCCATGGTGGCCCCACATGGGTTTGCCCAGATAGATTTTAATGGGCCCTGACTGGGTTTTCAGTGGGACCCATATGTTTAACTTAAATGAGACCCAGGTAAAACCCATGTGTGTGCCTTGAAGAATATCTACCTGGGACTAAACTGGGTCCCTACTGGGCTAAAAATATGGGTAATAAGTGGGTTTGTCCACGGTTTCCATGGTGGCCCCAAATGGGTTTGCCCAGATATATTTTAATGGGCCCTGACTGGGTTTTTAGTGTGACTCAGATGTTTAACTTACATGAGGCCCATGTAAAACCCATATGTGTACTTTCAATGATATTTTCCTGGGTGTTAATGTTGTCCCAGCTAGGCTAGAATATGGGCAACAAGTGAGTTTATTTGCAGTTTCCATGGTGGCCCCACATGGGTTTGCCCATACATTTTTAAGGCCCTGACTGGGTTTTCAGTGGGACCCAGATGGTTAACTTACATGAGGCCCATTAAAGACCCATGTGTGTTCTTACCAGCATAATTTACGTATCGGATTTTCCAATGTAACCTGCCGATATTTCCAATCCTTGAAGTATGTCAGAGAGCACACATATTGCACCATACTCTGTGACTTCTGTCTTAACATTGTGTGAGTTAAACCCAAAGAAGACTCTCTGGGCCTCACAACAGATAATACCCAAACTTTAACAAGAGGAGGTATGTAACACAGATGTCCTTCTGACTCATGGTGCAGCCCGGAACACTACCACTTGGGGTAAATACCCATTCCTCACGGGTTCCAACCGGGCCGAGCAGGCACCAAAACGTGACGTCAGAACACTGTCTGTCACTGATTGGTCAGGGGGCGGAGTCACTGGTTGTTTGAGAAACTTTCACGACAACTTGATCTGCCGTTTGCAATAACTTGAACTTGAGGAGTGATATTTTGAAGATTTTAAAAACAATGACAACATCATGGTCAAACGCTGAAGTGCAGGCGTTATTTTTGGGATTGGTGGCCGACGACAAAAATCAGAGCGAGCTAGATGGAGCTCCGCCCGTCTCCACTATCCGCTCTTTGGAGCCCCACAGGCCAGGCAGTATGAAACGAGTTATGTCTCATATTTTTACTAGGACATATTTTGACAATTAAATGTTAAACGTTATTTTATTTATCATTTTAATTTATTTACACAATGAGCAGTCTTGAAGAAGAAAATGAAAATGATTTATTTTTAATTTTATTTATGAGTCAAAAAATGAGTCTTTAGCTAGCTTTAGATAGTTGAGTCTTTATTTAGCTGAGAGTCTTTAGCTAGCTTTAGATAGATGAGAGTCTTTACCTAGTTAAGAGTCTTTAGCTATCTTTAGATAGTTGAGAGTCTTTAGCTAGCTAAGAGTCTTTAGCTATCTTTAGATAGATGAGCGTCTTTAGCTGGCTAAGAGTCTTTAGCTAGCTTTAGATAGTTGAGAGTCTTTAGTTAGCCGAGAGTCTTTAGATAGCTTTAGATAGCCGAGAGTCTTTAGCTAGCTTTAGATAGATGAGAGTCTTTAGCTAGCTAAGAGTCTTTAGCTATCTTTAGATATATGAGAGTATTTAGCTAGCTAAGAGTCTTTAGCTCTCTTTAGATAGATAAGAGTCTTTAGCTATATTTAGATAGATGATAGCTAGTTTTAGATAGATGAGAGTATTTAGCTAGCTTTAGATAGATGAGAGTCTTTAGCTAGTTTTAGCTAGATGAGAGTATTTAGCTAGCTTCAGAAAGCTGAGAGTCTTTAGCTAGAATTAGATAGATGAGAGCCTTTAGCTAGCTGAGAGTCTTTAGCTAGCTTTAGGTAGATAAGAGTCCCTGATCTACTGTCAGTGGTGGTCAACTTACATCCCTTCAAGGAATACTAGACTTTTTTTCTCTCCAGGTTTTCATTTGTCCTTCGATGAATATGAGAGCAAAAAATATGTGGCAGATTTCTCCTCTGTGCCACCTTGACCCGTCTGAAGATCCAGCCCTGCCTCAGCAGCAGCAAGCAGTGTCACATGCACTCAGCATCTTCAGTCCTAACTCAAGGGACTGGGAAAGCCTGTGTCCCTGCCCAGTTTATGCAGCCAGGACCAGCACCACCCAATCAAACCCCAGCACAGATACACACTCCTCCTGCCCTGAGCTCCCCACGCTGTCTGTCATGCACGCTGATAAACACGCTGGCTATCATGCTCAGCAGACAGCCGCGGCCCGGCTGACTGTTGGAGTGCTGACAAAGCCCGGACTCAGCCCACTCGGCCCTGCAGACACAGGAAGAGCGCTGGAGACAAACACTGGCCTGCAGCCACTCCCAGTCAGCTCTACATATGTCACACGTTAATGACATCACATCTGCGGCCACCCTGGTGTACACTTCAGGGTGGAAGATCGAGAAATTCTGTCCTTTATCCTTTCAGCACCAACGCTTCTGTTGTGGCTTTCTAAGCCTTGACTCGTCAGATTTAACCCTTTACTGCTCTGCAGGTTGGCCTTTTATCACATGTCCAAGCCACATACTGTACTGTATTGTGTTTTTTATCATCCACCTCTGAAATATCTCATGAACCGCTGAAGGAATTTGAATGAAACACTCGGAAGTTAATCATTGGGTTCCTGTCTGCACCACATAGACCTTTTTGAGACAACTTGATCCAAGATGGCTGCCACATCAAAGCAATTCAAACACATAAATAAATAATTATATAAGCAATTTTACAGATATTGTGTTAATTTTACTTCTGAACACAAACCAATTGTGCAAAATATGAGTTTAAAATTGTACCATTAACTATTCATCCACCATGGCTGTCTGTTAGCAAAATGTCTCTGGAACCATTGGAGTGATTTTATGTAAACATTTTAAAAAGTACTCCGCCTGTGCATCCGCAAGTCATTACAATTTGAGTTGACCCAATTCAAGATGGCTGCCACAGATAATCAACATTAGCAAACACCAAAAAACTATACTTTAGTAAGTTTTCCAGATATTTAGATATTGGGGCAAAGCTTGTAAAACATTTACGGAGCCTGTTTTTGTGCTACAGAAAAGAGCTGTAAGAATAATCACTAGAAAACATTACTGTCACCCATCAAACACATTATTTCACCAATTGAAATTATTAAAGTTCCATGACTTAGTGGATTATAATATTCTGTCAGTAATGTATAAGCTCATAAAAAGGAACTACCGTTGAATATCCAAATACATTTTGTCAAACGTCAAAGCTTAAGGGAACAGAGATTTTTGTAAAACCAAAATATAGAACCAGTTTGAAGGGTCGGTCAACCTCAATCCAGGGAATTGGATTGTGGAACAATTTGGAGACTGAAATTAAAAATGCAAAATCAGTGATCACATTTAAGAATATGATCAAAACTAAATTATTGCAAAAATATATATGAAATAGTATATCGTGTGTTATTCTGTAGTTCGAAAATTACATGAGTTGTTCTTTTTATTCTGTTACTTGTCTGATGATTTTTTGTTTGAATTGACTGTTTGAAAAAGGGGGCAGATATAATAAGATTTTTCTTCATTCTGATACCCTTCATTTTATTTTCATATTGTATGGTCTCAAGTGTGAGATTGTTTTGTGTTGTATTTTAAAATGAATAAATTTGAATTAAAAAACAAAACAAAAAAAATCTGATGCCTTAGTAGCTGAGAGTCAGAACACATTCTGAAAGACAGTGAAGGATATGCATTCCTTCAAGGAATACCATATTTTTCACCCTATAAGTCACGTTTTTTAAACATAATTTATATGCCCTTATACGCCGAAGCAATGTACAAATCAGGTTTCTCGTAAATGAGTCCCCGAGGCTCAATGGGATTAACCTGTATAAATAAAGGTTGAATGAATGAATGAATTTATGGAC
>JBBPBX010007114.1:6346-17472 GCA_038048925.1 Garcialebias charrua | reverse complement strand
TTCACATGTTCAAATCCCTGCTAAAAAATCATCTTTTCTCTATTATTTCAAACTGTGTGAGCTGACGTAGTGTATATATTTTTTTTACTGTGTTTTCATTTTAATATTGTTCTTATACATTTTTATTATACTTTTACCGCTGTTAATATCATAATTTTTACCATTGGTGTGTGATACTGTTCTGTACATTTTTAAACCTCTTTTGTGTTGTGTGTGTGAAGCACCTTGATAACAGTTTATCTGTTTTAACTGTGCTATATAAATAAAATAGACTTGACTTGACTCACAGTGGATCAACCAGTTTGTTGATGACAGCTGAAACCAGCTGCTCACATGAGCAAGGAGGACCATCAGCCTAACAATGGATCATTAGCACCCTGATGGTTGTTTGCTATTCACAGAGGGCTGAGTGATACTAGCAACAACAGCATTGTAAGAGGGGGACAGTTGAACCCGGAGGCCTCCACCTCTGTTTAATGATGGACGGTTTCTTTTCACAAAGATGACCTCCTTTACTCCTCTCTCAAACCATCGTTCCTCTCTATCAAGGATGTGAACATCTTCATCCCTGAAAGAGTTGGCCTATACAAACGTATTGTTCACTTGAAACATTTTCAAAATAATCATTTTATAAGTCTTTTTTGTAAACATATTATTTGTTTAGTGAAGTAAAGACACTATTTTTTATATAAAGCAAGTATTTCTTTATTCATTCAACCTTCATTTATGATATTGAAATCAAGAAATACCTTATTTTTTATCAAAAGTATTTATGTTTAATAAAGTCAAGAAAGACCATTATGTTTTTTGAATATTTTTAATTGGTAATTATTTTATTAAAACATTTAAATTTTTTATGTATTGTGACAGAGGGTTCTTGTTAGCAGCTGCTGAAAGTAACTAATAAAGTAACTTAGTAATCTAACTTATTTACTTTCCAAATCAAGTAATCAGTAACTTAACTAAGTTACTTTTCCCAAGGACTAATCAGTAACTTAACTAAGTTACTTTTTCAATGTAACTATGCCATCACTGTCTGCTCAAAATGCCCGGGCCGATTTTTTGTCCCAGTCCAGCCCTGACAATGATGTTGGACATGTTGCAGAGGAGATGTGAAGAGGACCCTGTTAAACATGGCTCTGTGGTCCTCATGTTGGATGCCATGGCCATCAAGAAACATGTCCAGTATAATCCCTGTACCCAGAAAATGTCTGGATATGTGGATATGGGTGATGGCATGGATGAGACTGATGTAGCCATGGAGGTGCTTGTTTTTATGGTGGTTGGTCTACACTCTACAGGGTCATTGGAAAGCTCCAGTCGCCTATTACCTCACAAAGTCTCTATCACCAGACACAAAAAAGGTCCTGGTTGTCCATGCTCTGGAGCTTCCTAGCCCCAATTGCAGGGAGGGTAGTGAAAGGACCTGGAGGGTTTAGATTACTTTTTCAGGTCTTATAAAAAAAGGTTTGTTCACAACTGTTTACATGCACAGCACTCAAAAATAATAAAAAAAATAGTTGCTGTAGCATTGTACACAAGACTCTGTATTGTATGCTGTGTTTGAGTGAGAGAGTAAAATAAATTCAAATGAACAATCAAACTAGTTTTTTTAATTTAAAAATGTATACATTTATTAATATCCCATATGTGTATATTTGTTAAAGAGCATAAAACAAAGTATTTAAGCATGAAAGCACATACTTTTATTGAGTAGCAGTGTCACACGTCATAACCACATCTCTGACGTTTATAACAAACAAAACCGTGTGAAAATCGGGTAAGAATTCGTGAAGTTATGATTGTTTTTAGTGGAGCATACAGCTTCTTCAATACAAATAAATGCGCTGGGAGCGCGAAATATACCCATCCAAGATGGCGGCCGCACGGAACGTCCGCTCCAATAGGCAGCTCCAGTCCGTAGGGTATCTAGTGTTTATATAATATCTATGGCAGGGAGCTGCCTGGCTAACTAACTACGGTGGCCCTACACGGCCAAAATTCTACAGCGGCCGAATGCACAGGAGCGGTAAAAATACAATATAAAACTTTAAAAAAGTTTTAAAATCGATTTTGGGGCTTTTAGAATCGATTCTGAATCGCCAGGACTAAGAATCTTGATTCTTTAAAAATAGATTTTTTTTGCTGCATCCCTACACACTGAAACCTTTTTGTCCACAACTAGATACACACACTAATATTACTGTATGAGGATGAACTCCAGTTGCACTGCCTACGTCATATTCAGGGGACGGAGAGCAGGCAGGGGGAGGGGGGTCAAAAACACCAGATGAGAATTTCTTCACTTTGCAAAGTCTAAATTTGAGTTAGGATGACATTTTTGACTTGTGAAAATTTCTCAACAAGCTTATTTTATGCTTTTCATTAGACTACTATTAGCTTAAAAACACTTTTCATTTCTCCTTTAAGTCCTCCCATGCATGCTCCTGCGGCCGCCGTTTGGCAGTCAGTCGATTTTTGGCACAACACCGGCCAAGGTTTCTAGGGCAGTGATGCATATGCGACTTATACAGCAACACGACATATTCATGTTTTTCCTCACTTTTTTAGACACATTTGGACTGATGCGACTTATACAACAGTGTGACGTTTACCGTAATAATAATAATAATAATAATAATAATAATAATAATAATTATAATTAATTCAATTTATAACGCACTTTTCATTACTGAAAATCTCAAAGTGCTACACATATATTGAATGCTACACACATTCATAAACCGGTGGCGGCAGACTACCATGCAAGGTGCTTTCCAGTCCTACCGGGAGCAACTCAGGGTTAAGTGTCTTGCCCAAGGACACAACGACACATGGTGCGGGTCCCGGGAGTCGAACCGCCAACTTTCCGATCGGGAGACGACTGCCCTTACCACTACGCCACGGCCGCCGTAGCAAGTACTTTATATGTTTTGAATGACTGTCGGCTACTACCACACCAAAACTCATCTCAATCGATGTGAAATTCTCAGAGTTGTAACTATTTTCATGTTTCCAAATGCCAATAATCCGTGGAAGCCATCTAGGATTAGGTTGACTCCAAACGTTAATCAGTTTTCGATGAACAGCCAGTGATTCTTTCAGAGTTTCGTGTAAATCTGTCACCTGGTTTACAGTGATATTTTGCTAACAATCAAATGCAACTGACTTCCAACAGGTAATGCCAATGTTTTAAATAAAGATTCACTCCAAGTCTGTACTATACCACATTTTATCTTTAAAGCTGCTAAATTAGCTGAATATTTGGGATATTTGTGCTTTTAAGGTCAGGTAGCTGTGGTAGCCATATTGAATTATCAGCTGTAGATGTCAACCTAATCACTACTCTGTAAGTTTCATTGAGATCCATGGTATGTGAGATATTTTGCTTACAAAAAGGACAAGTTGATTCCAAAAGTTAACGGCAACGTTTTAAATAAAGATGTCACTTTTTTGTTTTTGTTTTGAGTGCTCAGAGTAGGTGTTGGGGATCAGGCTCAGCTACTACCACACAGGATTTTAGCTTAGCGTCTGTAAAACCAAACAACTTATACAGTATACATTTATGTTTTTTTGCAAAGATTGATTTGCTATAGCAGCCATCTTGAATCAGATTGACTCCAATGGTCGATCAATGATTAATAACTGAATGATCATCATTTGAAAATTAAAAAGTATATATATTTCTGGGGTTCTCGAGATATTTTACTAACAGAACAGACGATGAGTTTGCTGGCTTTACATGGAATAATAACTGGTTCATTAATTCTTTCCTTGAATATCCGATTACAACATATTAATTGTTGTGTTTTATGTTAACCAGTAGAACTGGCAACATATTTTAACTCTAAAACTTTATTCACGTCTATAATTCATATTTAAATGGCACACTTCCAATAAAATAAGTCTACTTACTTATAGTGGGCCGTGCAGTTAACCCAGTCCAGAGATGATTCACCGGTTGTTTTAAATTACGGCACTCAATCTCTCTCGTATAAATTATGTAGTTCTGACAGGGAAAGCTGTGTAGTTTTAAACCAGCTCTCTCAACATCATCCTGAGACACTTCTGAGATGAAAACCAGGTGAGGATGAACAGATTAGAGCATTAAATGCTTTTTTTTTACTTTTTCAACTGATTACGGCCTTTTAATGAAAATATATTAATGACACGGCGTTATTAGATCAGTTATGATTTTATTCTTATCAACATTTCCTTTCTTCTACCTGTTTATTTTATTTAGAGTTACAGAAAGACGGGAGCTTAAGTGTAGGACATAGCCTCTAGTATGAGAATAAACTAACTTCAACGTTAAAAACAAGAAAAAAGGAACAGGAACTATTTATTTTTTTAACTTTGTGAAGAGTGTGCTACATAAACTTCATATGCTGCTTTCTCACTCTATTACAAATGTCAATGCCAGAACTTTCATTTTATTTTATAGATATACTTTTTACACTTTTATACTACTATGCAAAAAACTCAGGACAGTATTACACTTTTGTTATTTCATTTTATGCTTATGTTTATTAAATGTTTAGTGTTTTAGTGTTGGTGTAACTTTTCATACTTTCATACTACTACTATGCAAAAACTACTATGCAAAAACTCAGGACAGTATTACACTTTTATTATTTCATTTTATGCTTATGTTTATTAAATGTTTTAGTGTTTTAGTGTTTAAATGTTTACTGTTGCACCGAGGGACAGAGAGAAATGCAATTTCAATCCTGTGTATGTCCTGTACATATTGCAGTTTTGACAATAAAGTTGACTTTGACTTTAACTTTGAGTGTAAATGAAGATCTTCAATAATTGAGGGGCCGAGATGGTGTACAGGCATGGCAGCCGGCTCAGGACCAGAAGGTCTCGGGTTCGATCCCCGGTCACGGCATACCTCGTTGTGTCCCTAGGCAAGACACTTAACCCCGAGTTGCTCCCGGTAGGACTGGCAGCACCTTGCATGGCAGTCTACCGCTACCGGTGTATGAATGTGTGTATGAATGGGTGGATGTCTGGTACTGTGAAGCGCTTTGGGGTCCCTCAAAGTGGGCTGGAAAGCGCTATATAAGTAAGCTCCATTTACCATTTACCATTCAATAGACAAATGCATTCTTACTGTAGACCAGGTGTGTTATCAATGTACAGGGAGTCCTCGACTTACGAACGAGTTTCGGACCTAAGGACCGTTCGTAACCCGATTTTGACGTAAGTCGGAAGCCATAGCACGTGCGTTTGTAAGTCCGGATTTTTGTTCGTAAGTCGGAAAATGTATGCTAGTGCTACGCCAAACACCCATTTTTCAACACAACCATACACACTGGTTCATAAACATACACAGAACTTTGTTTACAAACGGTTAGCTAACACACTTTCATCTAAAAACACATACGAGTGCTGTATTTAATGTACAACTGTACTGTTCGTAAGTCTGTTCGTAAGTCCAAGTTGCCGTAAGTCGAGGGCGCCGTAAGTCGAGGACTCCCTGTAAAGCTAATTTCTCAAACAAGTCAACCCAATCATGCCACTTGCTGTTATAAAATGTGTATTTATTATACACACAGTGCTTTAAACGGTAGCACAGCCCTATAAACCCAAACTGAACTCCATTTTTAAGCCAGAATTGATACAAACAAACAATGATGCCGGTGTCAAGCTTTACAGAATGCATGTTAACTCAAAGACCTTGGATAAAAAACAAAAATGTTTAATAATAATAAAAACAATACAAAACAAACAAACAAAACCCCACAAATGAACAAATAAGAGTCGGGGAAACACGGAGAGAAACCTGACAGGACACGTGACACAACGGTGGACTGCTGGATGGGGGAGTGGGGGGGGGGAGAGGAGCGGTGCTGATGGGACATCTGAGCAAAATGACAACAGAGAACAGGTGTGAGTGGGAGGGGCAGAGTCAAGGAGCAGAGGCTGACAGTTGAAAAGTACTGAGGAGATGAGCTGAACACAAAAATCCAATGAAAAACAAGGGTCGATCTGACAAGATAGTACTAAACACAAAACGAGGTGAATACCGTATTTTTCACTGTGCACGTCACACCGCCATGTAAGACGCATCAGTCCAAATTTGTCTAATTGTGTGGGAAAATCCATAAATACGTCGCTTTGCCGTATACGTCGCATCTATTATGTATCACCGCTGACAACCCGGAAATGTGGGCCGGTGCAATGCCAAAAGACTATGGGCTGCCAAATGGCGGCCGCAGGAGCGTGCACGGGAGGACTTTAACAAGAATTTAACAAGATTAACACTCAAAAACAATTGTTTGTTTGCTATAAATTATATTAAAGGTGCATCTCAGTCTAACTTTTACTTAATAAAAGCACTTTGACGGTCAAATCAGCTGCATTTTCAAAAGCCGATTCGCGGAAACATGAACAAGCAGAGGGCGACTCGGTTCATTTCTTCGAAATATAACAAGGCAACCGCCTAAAACAATTATTCGTTTGCTCGACTTTATTGCAAAGGTGCTTCTCAGTTAAACTTTTACTTAATAAATGCACTTTGACAGTCAAATCAGCTGCATTTTGCTGGGCAGCACAGCGAAATGAAGCTGATTCGGTTGCTCCAGGCAGACGACGGTGGCAGGCTATGGCAAACTGATTGTGTTTAATAGCCACTTTTACCAATTACATGATACAGCGGCATGCCATACAACTCGAGTGCTATCTAGCAGTTGAAAATGGTAGTGTTCAATTTATTTTAGTCAGAATGAATGAAAACGGTCACATCTCATCCAAAATTAGTTTATAAATATGGGAAGAAATCCATAAATAAGTTGCTTTGGTGTATAAGTCGCAGGGCATGTAAATTGTGCAAAAATCTACACCTTATAAGCTGAAAAATATGGTAATTAAAACTGATCTGACACTAACCAGACTGATCGTAACATAAACCTTCATTTATAAGATTGTTATTAATTTTTTTTAGAATGGGACAAGCAGTCTATCACAATTGTGTTTTTAAATGTTATATTTTCAATAGTTATTTTTAAATATGACTCTTTGGACCGTTTCTACTGTAATAAGTTTTTTCTATTAATCTCAGAAAATCGTAAATATTTGGATGTTTGCTTGGCTTTTGTCAAATGTTTTAATATTCTCTATATTAAATTTAAAGTTGTTTTATTGTGTTTTGCAGAATATTTGGTCCTCTGATTAAGTCATCAAACAATCAGAGGGTTTGATCCCTGGGCCATCTGAAGAGCAAGACGGTGACCCCCCTGACCCCGATGGTGTAGAGGTGAGAATTTAACTTTTTGCACGTGGAGTGTAAAATGTATCAAACGAGAGCATTAGTGGGGGTGAATGAGGTGTATTGTAAAGCACTTTGCAAAGAGAGGCATAAATTAATATGAGTAGGAACCATTTATAGAAACATTTCGTTTAACACCCCCCCCCCCAAAAAAAATTGGATATTCTTTCATGAATATGTGTTTAAAACAGCAAATTTGGAGGATTTTCATTGTGAAGAACACGTTGTATTGTTTGTTTTATGTGTTTTCTCATACTTTAAGATAAAAAAAGGTTTTTGATAATCTCATCTTAAAGCCATCTGTTTTTAAGTTCAATGGCTTCCCTTTTTTGTTGTTTTCTCTTTTATTTGTTGTCATCTTTTAAATTATTTTAAGTTTTTTTTTGTGTGTGTGTAATTCTCTGTTATTTTTATATTTATTGTGTGATTCCTTGTATTGAAACTATGGCACAACAATTTCCTGCAGGATCAATAAAGTTCTTATCTTACCTTAGTTAATTATTTGGGCCATTTTATTAATTTCTTGTGTTTTATGCACGGATGTTGTTAAAAAATGTAAAAAGAAAAAGTCAAATCATTTTTAAAACGCACAAATGTAAATAATGGGATTGTCACCAAGGCTTCATGCTCACCCTGGTCAGGGCTTCCACATGGAGTAAGTTTTTAAAAAAAAGGCACTATCTTAATTTTTTTCTATAAATGTCAACGATTTTTAAAATAAGCTTTTCACTCCTTCCTCCATTTACATTGCAGCAAAATGCCTCAGTGGCGTTGGCCCCTCTTTTATATTCAGAGCCCTCCTGACTGAGGAAGAGCCGACGCACACACACAGACCGAAGGCCTAAGGGCAGAGTTAAATGAGTGACAGGCCGTGCAGGCCGAGCCCAGCTGGGGTTAGGGGAGTGTGGAGAGGAGAAGCCTCCCCCCCCACCACCACCCCCAGGGCTGCACTCCCGGCGCTCGCTGTTTTCTGACGACTTGAAACACTCCACAGCTAAAGAACGAATTTCTCACAGGCAGCGCCGACACACACCGTTGGAACAGGTCTGAACGTGGGCATCAAACACACACACGTTCTTGTAAACGCGCTTTTATGTGGACTTTGCATTTACCCCCCCACGAGACTTATCCTTATGGGGACTTGGCTCAGGTCCCCACAATGCATGACTTTTTTAAAATAAAGCTGGTCTCCACAAGGTAACCCAGAGTTGTAGTCTGCGTGATACTCTGGTTTACAGAGAAAAGCATAAGAATTTCATTACACACAGTTAAAAGTGCCCAATAATACATGACATATACACGTGTCATTGATACGTTAAATGGTAGTTAAACTTTCCGTAACAATCTGCAAGCAGCGCTTTGCTTTGATACTGTTTTATAAATTCTATAACGTTTTTAATACAAAGCCAACTGTTGTACAAAGTTTTCTGTTCATTTATTCAAACATAAGCATCAGAGAAATTTTGAAATGTTCACTATGCTTAAAAATAAATCGGCAATCACATTGTACTAACCAGTGTACTTTGGTTTCTAGACACAGTGTACCCAGTACAAAAATGTAGACTACACCACTGAGGTAAGCTGAAACAAAAACGCGCACACAGAGCAGACAGCACTGTTGATGCTTAAAAGGTCATTTTCCTGAAGAGATCTTCATTATTTGAAATGAACCAATGGACGACGTTATTGATTAGAAGAGAAAGATTTGGTTGATTGTGAAAATTTCACAGATTTGAACTATTTGTCTCCAAATCTCCATTAAAAATGAAAGAAACACAAAATTGTGGTTTATTCCACAGTTTAACAGCCATAAAGCCATAAAGATGTTTTTTTATGAGAGAAAATGCTAAAAAAATGTATATATTTGTGTCCCGAAGCAAAGTTCAACTTACAGCTCTCGTTGTACTCCAGACATTATTTTAAGATAATTTAAAATATAATAATAATAACAATCTAAATGTATTTTTTTATTTCTTCAGCCATGATCTGAGTAATAAAGTATTTCCAGAATTTTACTGCTGTAGTTTTAAAACCGTCACTAAAGGTTGAGTTCGCGCGGAGTTAAACGGGTTTTTAAGAAAATCCAAATGTCACCGTCGTGTTCACAGACTGGGAATAAAATCCAACCCAGGAGGCTCTAAAGGAGCTACGCCCTCGGGGGTTGGGGAGTCCACGGGGTCCCCGTGCAGCAACGAAGGTGGGAGTAATTTAAAATAACTGCATTCATCCTAAATGGACTCAGGATTAAACGACATGTTGGCAAAAGAGCCCAAACGAGCATTAAATGCTTCAGTTTTGTTCTAGTCTCTTAAAGTGTCACTGCTTTTTTCTTTTTTTTGTTCACAGAACTCTAATTAAACATATATACTAATACAATTCCATTTTTTTAGTTTAATTACTTCACTCATCCCTAAGGGGGAGTTTCGTCTCCTTCTCTATAAATAGAAAAAAAAAGGAGGGACTCACTTTGTGGCCAGCAGCATGTTTTTCCGTGTGTGCAGCTCGTTGGGGTCGGCGTGTTGCCGGTTCAGGTACTCGCTCACAGCTTTGGTGGGAAACTCCGTCTCGCAGATGTAGCCGAAGTCTCGGGCCAAGTGGACCGCCTCACCTGAGGGCAAGAACATTCAGATTCTCAGGAACTCAGCATGCACAAGCGATGAGTCCAATGTTTGTTTGACACCAACTGTTGCAAAATGATTCGGCTCAAAAAGTAAAACGCGTTCATTTTGATTTGTTTCGTTAACAAAATAGAAGTGCACAGTGTTTCAGTTCCCATTTTCCAATTTATTTTAAGCAATTAAACTTATTTTTGTTGCTTTAGATTTTGATAATAAGGAGAGCAGATTTAAAAAGAACAGGTTTCACCAAAAACACAATACTGTATATGTTTTTTTCATATTTTATTCATATTTGGTGCACATTTATCTGTTTAATAATCCCTTCTGACTTATTTAAAATTTACTTTTTGCTGACATTTAACAGTTTTATGCACACACAACCTTGATTTTGGTGATATATCCTGAAACTTGCATATTTATTTTATTTTATTTTTGACCTTTTGTCATGCTAAAAAGGGAGCAAACAAAATAAGAATTCCACCTGTTTCCACTGTGTGTCTTGTATTAATTGTATCTAAAGTAAATAAAAAATATAGAATACCTCAAATAAAGTCAAGTTTATTCTTTTATTTCTTTTATAATACTTGTGCTATCACTGATACGTCAAATGAAAATCTGTGTCAAATGTATGTCAGAAACATAAAAAGGGAAAACATGAAAAAGAACGATATTTTACTGATCCCCGAGGGAAACGAGTTAAAATATTATGAATTATGGATCAGTCACCTTCTACGAGAGATGTTAGTAACGTGACGTTTGCAGCTTTGCGCCTCCCAGCAGGAAGATTCAACCCGATCTTCTCCAGTTTTTCTCGCAGACATTTCCCTCCATTTTTAGACTTGGCTCTGCAAAAGAAGAAGAAAAAAACATTAAATAATTTTAAGGTTTGGGGTTTCTACTGTGTCACTTGTGCAGAAATAAGTAAGACATGCAGTGAATTAGGGGGGATGCTGGACTTTTCCATGAGTCAGATTCAAAGATAAGATAAAAATGTGCAAATTAGTCCAAAAATTCTAAAGCGAGTTCAAATTTAGAAAGTTCTCGGCAGCTAACAGATAAAAATACAGAAAAAAAAGAACATGCAAACAGTGATGAAATAAAAGTTTTATTTTAGGGACACTAAGGTGCGATGTAAAGATGATTCATCTCCAGAATTATAGCTGATAATAAATTCAGATATATTTTTTATGTTACTCAAGCAATGAAGAGCTACCTCCCAGCCTGGGGCCGTG
>JBBPBX010007114.1:1346-3846 GCA_038048925.1 Garcialebias charrua | reverse complement strand
GCGTTATAAATTGAATTCATTATTATTATTATTATTATCTCATTTGGTCACACAAGATGTTTTTAATCCAAAATGAAGAGAATCCGTGAATAAATAAACAATTACAATTCTTTAACTTGAACTACCATAGTCTTGAATATTTAATTAAGTTTGTGACAGGTAACCCTGCTCACATCCTACAATTATAAAAAAAATAATAATAATCATAAAGTAAATATAAATTTAAATCCCATGTAGCACGTGCTTGTTCATCTCATCAGAAAAGTTTTCTTCAATATGTTCTATTTTCTATTTTTGTGCTTGGATTTTGTTTGTTTACATTGAGTGCAGACCCGCATTTCAAAATATCAATAAATCTGTAAAACTACCGGAGTAAACTCTTTACATTTGCACGTCATCAGGATAACGTCTTGTCATGGTTCATATTTTATCACGAGCTCCTTTAAATAAATAAGTGTGTGTGTGTGTACCTTTCTTGATTACAGATTGATCCAGGATGTTCATCCCATCTTCAATCGTCTGTCAGAACCAAGATGAACACAAAGCATTACAGCCTGCCCGACGACAGAAAGAATCTGGTCATTTTTCTTTGAATATTAAATAAAAAATTAATTTCAGACACAAAAAGCTGCAATAATAATAATAATTTTCATTTACCCTTTATTTATCTTATCTTATCTTATTACTATTATTATTATTATCTTATTTATCTTATCTTTATTTATAATAATCGAGCTTTGAGTTTCTGTTCAGTTGATTTCATGTCTTTTTGTCAGAAATGCTTCACATTTGTGTAAAACAATTTTTTAAAGAACAAAAGAAGCTCATGAGAACGAATTATTGTGGGTTTTAATAAATCTATAAAAAATATTGTGGGTTTTAATAAATCTATAAAAATATCGTGGGTTTTAATAAATCTATAAAAATATTGTGGGTTTTAATAAATCTATAAAAGAGAATCAGTGGAGGTGAAATGACAAACAGCTCCTGATGGTTCAGGCCCTGAGGGCGAAGAGGAAGATGATGAAATCCTTCGCAGCTGAGCAGAAAATAAGTCTTGCTCTGTGGTTCAAGTTAAATAAAACGTATATTAATTTATAAAAAATTAATTAAATGTGTTGCTTTTGGGAAGCAAAGAACCAAAATGAAGTCAAACTGAAAATAATATATATATTTTTTAATTAACATTTTATTCCCAATAAACGTCAGACTTCATTTTCTGAGCCTGTTTTTGTTTTCAAACCATGAATCCTGCTGCCCTTCGGTACTCCCTTAAAGGTGCGTGCAATGTTTGTTTCTTTTTTTTATTATTGAACCATTTTATTTGTTTTATTTGTTATCATGTAAAAAAATGTTTTGATTTTAAAAGAGTAAGGCTAAAATAGTATTTTACTTTTTAATATTCAGATCAGTCAAACACCCAGAAATAGAAAGGGAATGCGCGCTCTCACCTGCACGTCCTCCATCCCGTGCAGACCGTGCAACAGTCCGTCCCCCATGCCGGACTCCAGTCCCGGGTGCGCGTGCAGCAGCACGTCGGGCCGCCGCATGCCCGCGTAGTCCCGCCGCGGGTCCAGCCCGGACAGCTGCGGCAGCGACGCGCGCGGCTGCGCGAGCAGGGCCGAACTCTCCATCCGGTCCCCGGCAGCGTCCTGCCGCTGGCGTGCGCCCCACGCGCTCTGCTGGCTCTGGTGCAGGGAGTTCAGGGAGTACGGGTCGCTCACGTGCGAGTACGGGTCCTGGCTCTGGTAGTGCGCGAGCGGCTGGTACGGCGGAGGGAAGTAGGGCGGCTGGAAGTCCGAGGAGGGGGCGTGAGATAGCGGCGGCGCGCTGGAGTAGGGTCCTGTGTGCGACACTGAACCCAGCTGGGACAGGCGCGCGCTGTGGCTCGAGACGTCATGTCGGTCCTTTGATGAGGAAAAGAAGAAATGACAGAAAATCAGTGATGAAAAGAGACAAGGCGCAAAAAACACAAAGCCTGAAGGAAAACTTGTTTTAAAAGAAAAGCCTGAAGGAAAAGTGCGTGTGAAGTATCTCGCGCAGCATCACAGACTCACCCCGGCGGAGTAGGAATGAACCAACATCTGGAAACAGCTAGCTGTCCCGCGCGGCTTCGCGGTGAACTAAGAGGGTTAGGGTTAAGGTTAGGGTTAGGGTTAAGGTTAGGGTTAGGGTTAAGGTTAGGGTTACTAAGAGGACGGACCCGGGCGACTTCACGCAAACTTCATTCCAGGTGAAAGGCGAGCGCGCGCTCCTGAAGCTTTGTGCGCCCGGAGCCGCCGCCGCTCTGCGTGTGAGCTCGGAGCGCACGCGCTGTAATTGTTATTCATGACCGAGACCTGCAGGAATATTAATGCGCGTGAGACGTTGGCGACACACGGAGTGTGAAGGCTCTCGCGCGACCGCGAGTGACGTTTGAACTCCGTGGAGAGGCGACATGACGCGCGAGCTGCGGGAGACAGAGAGAGGAGAGTTTTTTTGATTTTTTTTCGAGGAGACA